>PVIH01017629.1:30519-41275 GCA_004025045.1 Sigmodon hispidus
AGATGGAGTAAACAAGGTATTTCAGGACAAAGTCAGACTGAAAGAATATCTATCTACCAATCCAGCACTACAGAGAGTATTAGAGGGAAAACTCCAACCTAAGGACCCCAGATACACCCACGAAATCACAAACAATCAATAAGTCCACAGAAGAATACCCTAGAGAAAGGAAATACAAACAAGTTACCACCAAAAATGGTAGGAAATATGAATCAATGGTCACTAATTTCCCTTAATATCAATGGTCTCAACTCTCCTATAAAATGTCACACACTAACAAGATGGATACAACAACAGAAGCCATCCTTCTGTTGCCTACAAAAACATACCTCAACTGCAAAGACAGACACAGGCTTAGAATAAAGGTTTGAGAAAAGATTTTCCAGTCAAATGGTCCTAAGAAACAAGCAGAGGTTGCAATCCTAATATCTAACAAAGTAGACTTTAAGCTAAAAGCAATTAAAAGGGACCAAGATGATCACTACTTACTTATCACAGGAAAAATTGTTCAAGAGGAGATTTTAATCTCAGATGATATAACCCAAATGAACTTAATAGATATATACAGAATCATCAATCCAAACAAAAAGAAATATACATATTTCTCAACACTCCATGATACTTTCTCTAAAACTGACCACATACATTGTCAAAAAGCAAATATCAATAGATTCAAAAAAATGAGCATAATGTCTTGAACCATATCAGACAACAATGTTCTAAAGTTAGAGTTTAACAACAACAAAAATCACAAAAAGCCTACAAACTAATGGAAATTAAAGATCTCTCAAATGAACCACCTTTGGATCAAAAAGTTAAGAAAGAAGTCAAAGACTTCTGAGAATTTAATGAAAACAATTCCACAACATACCCAAACTTAAGGAATAAAATGAAAGCAGTGTTAACATGAAAATTCATAGCACTAGATGCCTATATGAAAAACCTAGAAAAAATGCACACAAGAGACCTAATAGAACAGCTGAAAGCTTTAGAACAATTAGGAACAAACTAATTTAGAAGCAATAGATGGGCAGAAAAAAATCAAATGTAGAGCTGCAGTCATTACAATAGAAACAGAGAACAATACAAATAATCTCTGATTTGGTTCTCTGAAGTCTTTGAGTTGGTTGTTTGAGAAATTAAAAAAGATAGAAAATTACTTATCCAAACTAACCAAAAAGGCAGAAAGAGAGTATCCAAATTAACACAATCAGAAATGAAGAGGAGAACATAAAAACAGATATTCAGAAAACCAGAGAATTATCACGAAATCCTTTGAAAATCTATGCTTTACTTAAATGGAAATCCTAAAGAAAATGGACAGCTTTTTGGACAAATATTACTTTCCAAAATTAAATCAAGATCAGATAAATGACCTAAGCAGACTTATAACCACAAAGAAAATGGAAGCTACTATTAAAAGTCTCCCAGCTTAAAAAAAAAAAAAAAAAAAAATCCAGGACCAGATTGTTTCAGTGCAGAATTCTACTAGACAACCAAAGAAGAACTAATACAAATACTCTTCAAACTTTTTTATACAGTGGAAACTGAAGGAACACTGCCAAACACTGTTTTTTTGAGGCCACAATTACCCTATATACCCAAGCCACTCAATGATACAGCAAAAAAAGAGAATTACATACTAATGTCCCTCATGGAAATTGATGTAAAAATTCTCAATAAAATTCTCACAAACAAAATCCAACAAGTTTCTAGGCAGCAGAAAGTTTTCAATGTTTCTGGAAGCTTAGAATTCCAAGAGCAAGGTTTCAGCAAATATGATTCTTGGTGATCAAAAGGATTTCCAAATCATCTATGATACCCATGTAAAAGGTATCATGTCCCCACATGTAGAAGGTTAGACAAAAAACAAACCAAGATAAAAATAAATACCAATACCAATACATACTGGCCTTTATTATGAGGTAGTGGTTCTATTGATAAGTTTTCATCCTGTTTCAGGATATTTATCTAATTAACTAAGCAAAGATGTGGTACATTTGTTTACCTATGTGTGGATATTTTTCATTTGGTTATATAGTGGAGTATTTAAGTATATACGAATATGTTGCATTTGTTTAATTATGTAAAAAATAGTCATCCACCATGATCAAATAGACTTCATCTCAGAGACGCAGGGATGGTTCAAAATATGAAAAGCTGTGAATATAATCCTTCATATAAATGAAGTTAAAGAAAAATATCCCACATGACCATCTCCTTAGATGCCAAAAAACTGTGTGACAAAATCCAACACTCCTTTTTTATAAAGCTCATGGAGATATCAGGAATACAGGGGAAATATTTAAATATAATAAAGACCATATACAGCAAGCTGATAGACAATATCAAACTAATTGGAAAAAAAACTCAAAACAATCCCACTAAAATCAAGACTAAGACAAGGCTGTCTCCTCTATCTTTATCAATTTAATATAGTTTTCAAAGTTTTAGCTAAAGCAATAAGCAAACAAAAGGAGATTAAGGGGATACAAACTGGAAAAGAAGAGGTCAAATTATATTTGCATATGACATGATGGTATATATATGTGACTCTCAAAATTTTTACCAAGGAAGTTCTACAGCTAAAAAACACCTTTATTAATATAGCAGGATAAAAGATTAATGCAAATAAATAGCCTTCCTATATACTAAGAATAAAAGAGCTAAACAAGACATAAAGGAAGCATCACCCTTGTTAATAGCTGCAAATAGCATTAAGTAATTTGGTGTAACTCAAATCAAAGAAGTACCAGATCATTTTGACCAAAAGTTTAAGTTAGCATACCCTAACCCTCACCCTAACCCACACACTTTGTAGCAGACAGAGATAAACTCAATCTCCCAGGGTCCCCACCAGTTGCTGCTGAGGGATTTTGCACGACAATCCACCTTCAACAGATCAAACAGATAAGGGCTGAGGACTCTGAAAGACAGTCTCAGACTCTGCCCAAAGGTGAGGTGGGTTCAGCAGGCCCCAGTGCCTGAATTGTGTTCAGGGAAAATTGTGTTCAGGTCAGGTTCCGGTTCTGGGACCAAGGGCTGTCTGTGGAGGTTGTCCCTACACACTCTGTAGCAGACAGAGATAAACTGGGTCTGCCAGGGACCCCCAGCTGCTGCTGAAGGAATTTGCACGGCCACCTTCTTCCAACTGATCAGAGAAGGATTGAAGACTTGAACTCCAGGCCCCTTCCCAGAGTCGAGGTAGACATTGAGCAGACCATTTATTCAGAAGTGACATGAGACACACAAACGCGTGTGCCACAACTGACTAGGAGACACCTAATTGTGAACCACTGAAGCCATGGGCAGATGCCAGTGCAAAAATATATATAATAATGTAAAGAACAACAAGACAACTATAGAAGAAAGTGGCGGTCTTACAACTACAAGCCCTGAACTGAGCAAAGAAGAGGAAAAAGAAGGAAGCAACACCAAAAATTTCTTTATGATAATCATTGAAGCTCTCAAAGATGATATGAAAAAATGCCTTAAAGAAATAGAAGAAAAAACAAACAAAAAATTGGAAGAGATGAACAAATCTATGAAAGAAACATGCCAGGAAATAAAAACTGAAATAGAAGCAATAAAAAAGTCACAAAATGAGGCAAAGATGGAAATAGAAAGCCTGAAGAAAAAACTTGGAACCACAGATACAAGCATAACCTGCAGAGTTCAAGAGATGGAAGATAGAATCTGTGAAGTGGAAGACTCAGTAGCTCAAATAGATATATCAGTCAAAGAAAATACTAAAACCAAAAAAAGCCATAATTCAAAATGTTCAGGAAATCTGGGACACAATGAAAAGACCTAACTTGAGAATAATAGGAATAGAAGAAGGAGAAGAATGCCAGTTCAAAGACACAGATAATAATTTCAATAAAATCATAGAAGAAAATTTCCCTAACCTGAAGAAGGAAATGCATATAAAAATACAAGCAGCTTACACAATACCAAATAGATATGACCCCCCAAAAATGTCAGTGCACCACATTATAATTAAGGTACAAAACATACAGAACAAAGAAAAAATTTTAAGAGCTGCAAAAGAAAAGGGCCAACTCACATATAAAGGCAGACCCATCAGAATAACGCCTGACCATTCAATGGAAACGATGAAAGCTAGAAGGGCTTGATAAGAAGTTATACAGACTCTAAAAGAGCATGGCTGCCAAACTAGAATACAATACCTTACAAAATAATCAATCACCATAGGCGGAGTAAACAAGATATTTCATGACAATGTAAGACTGAAAGAATATCTATCTACTAATCCAGCGCTACAGAGAGAATTAGAGGGAAAACTCCAACCTAAAGACTCCAGATGCACACATGAAACCACAAACAATAATTCCTCAGAAGAATACTCCAGAGAAAGAAAATACAAATAAGTTACCACAAAAAAAAATGACAGGAAATATCAATCAGCAGTCACTAATATCTTTAATATCAATAGACTCAACTCTCCTATAAAACATCACACACTAAAATGATGGATACAACAACAGAAGCCATCCTTCTGTTGCCTACAAGAAACACACCTAAACCACAAAGACAGACACAGGCGTAGAGTAAAGGGTTGGGAAAAGATTTTCCAGGCAAACGGTCCTAAGAAACTAGCGGGGGTTGCCATCATTATTTTTAACAAAATAGACTTTAAGCTAAAAGCAATGAAAAGGGACCAAGATGGTCATTACTTATTCATGACAGGAAAAATTGGTCAAGAGGAAATTTCAATCCTGAATATTTATGCCCCTAATATACGGGCACCTACCTATGTAAAAGATACACTGCTAAAGTTCAAATCCCACATTAATTCTTACATCCTAATAGTGGGAGCCTTCAATATCCCACATTCAACCCTGCATAGGTCAAACAGACAGAGACTCAAAAGAGAAATAAGGAGTCTAAAAGAGGTTATGACGCAAATGGATTTAATATATATCTACAGAAGCTTCTACCCAAATGCAAAGTAATATAAATATTTCTCAGCTCCTCATGTAATTTTCTACAAAATTGACCACATAAATGGTCATAAAGAAAATATCAATAGATACAAAAAAATGAAAATAATCCCTTATAACATATAGGAACACCAGGACGCAAAGTTAGAGTTCAACATCAAAAAACAAAGAAATCCTACCAACTCATGGGAACTAACCATTACTCAGCTGAACCATGTCTGGGTTAAGGAAGAATTTAAGAAAGAAATCAAAGTCTTCCTAGAATTTAATGAAAATGAATCCACAACATATCCAAACTTGTGGGACACAATGAAAGCAGTCTTAAGAGGAAAATTCATAGCGCTAGACGCCTTTATGAAAAACCTTGAGAAATCCCACACTAGAGACCTAACAGCTCAGCTGAAAGCCTTGGAACAGTTAGAAGCAAACTCACCTAAAAGGAGTAAAGAGCAGGAAATAAACAAACTTTGAGCTGAAATCAATACAATTGAAACAAAAAGAACAATACAAAGAATCAGTTAATCTAAGAGTTGGTTTTTTGAGAAAGTCAACAAGATAGATAAGCCCTTAGCCAAACTAATCAAAAAACAGAGAGAGAGTGTTCAAATCAACAAAATCAGAAATGAAAAGGGGGACATAACGACAGACCCCCAGGAAATCCAGAGAATTACCAGGTCATATTTTGAAAATCTGTATTCCACAAAAATGGGAAACCAAGAAGAAATGTACAGCTTTCTGGATAGGTACCATCTAACAAATTTAAATGAAGATCTGATTAATTACCTAAACAGGCCTATAACCCTTAAGGAAATTGAAGCCGTCATTAAAAAACTTCCCAAAAATAAAAGCCCTGGTCCAGATAGTTTCAGTGCCTAATTCTACCAGACTTTCAAAGAAGAATTACTACCGTTACTGCTCAAATTATTTCACACAGTAGAAACTGAAGCAATATTGCCAAATTCCTTCTATGAGGCCACAATTACCCTAATACCCAAGCCACTCAAAAACACAACAAAGAACGAGAATTATAGACCAATTTCACTCATGAATATTGATGTGAAAATTATCAACAAAATGTTAGCAAACTGTATACAACAATGTATAAATAATAACATCCACCATGACCAAGTAGGCTTCATCCCAGAAATGCAGGGCTGGTATAAGATACAAAAAACCGTAAACGTTATCCAACATATAAACAAATTTAAAGAACAGAACCACATGATCATATCTTTAGATGCTGAAAAAGCCTTTGAAAAAATCCAACACTACTTTATGATTAAAGCCCTGGAGACATCAGGAATACAGGGAGGATATCTAAATATAATAAAGGCGATTTACAAGAAGCCGACAGCCAGTATCAAACTTAATGGAGAAAAACACAAAGCAATGTCACTAAAATCAGGAACTAGACAAGGATGTGCTCTTTCCCCCTATCTATTCAATATAATTTTCATAGTTTTAGCTAAAGCAATAAGAGAATGAAAAGAGATTAAGGGGATAAAAATTGGAAAAGAAGTGAAGTTATGTCTATTTGCAGATGATATGATTGTATACATAAGTGTCCCACAAAATTCTTCAAAGGAACTGCTACAGCTAATAAACATCTTCAGCAATGTAGCAGAATACAAGATTAACTCAAAGAAATCAGTAGCCCTTCTATACACTAAAGATAGAAGAGCTGAAAAAGAAATAAGGAAACATTACCCTTCATTATAGCAACAAATAGTTTTAAATACCTTGGAATAACTATAACCAAAGAAGTAACAGTCCTATTTGACAAAAATTTTAAATCACTGAAGAAAGAAATTGAAGAGGATATCAGAAAATGGAAAGCTCTCCCATGTTCCTAGATAGGTAGGATCAACATAGTAAAAATGGCAATTCTACCAAAAGCAGCCTACAGATTCAATGCACTGTCCTTCAATATTTCAACACATTTTATTTTGGATCTTGAAAGAACAATACCCAATTTCATTTGGAATAACAGGAAAGCCAGTATTGCCAAAACAATTTTGCTCAACGAAAGAACCTCAGGAGGCATCACCATCCCTGACTTCAAGTTATACTATAGAGCTACAGTAATAAAACAGCCTTGTAATGGCATAAAACAGTCCTGTGAATCAATGGAATAAATAGAATTGAGGATCCAGACATTATCTCAAAAAACTATGAACACCTGATCTTTGACAAAGAGGCCCATAATATTCAATGGAAAAAAGATAGTATATTTAACAAATGGTGTTGGCATAGCTGAATGGAAGTGTGTAGAAAAATGCAAATAGATCTGAGCCTGTCACCCTGCACAAAACTCAAATCCAAGTGGATCAAAGACCTCAACATCAACCCAGCCACTTTAAACTTGATTGAAAAGAAAGTGGGAAATACAATTCTACAAATTGGCACAGGTGACCACTTACTAAATATAACACCAGTGGCACAGACACTAAGACCAACAATCAATAAGTAGAATCTCCTGAAGCTAAGAATCTTCTGTAAAGCCAAGGAAACTGTCAATAGGACAAAACATAATAGGAAAAGATTTTCACCAATCCTACCGGTGATAGAGGACTGATCTATAAGATATATAAGGAGCTCAAGAATCTAGAGCCCAAAACCTTGAATAACCCAATCAAAAAATGGGGTTCGGATCTAAAAAGGGAATTACCAGCAGAAAAATTACAAATGGCTGAAAGGCACCTGAAAAAGTGCACATCATCTTTAGCCATCAGAGAAATGCAAATCAAAACAATTTTGAGATACCATCTGACACCTGTTAGATTGGCCAAGATAAAAGACACAGAGGACAGCATATGCTGGAGAGGATGGGGAGCAAGAGGAACAGTCCTCCATTGTTGGTGGGACTGTAAGCTTGTTAAGCCACTTTGGAATGCAGTATGGAGGTTTCTCAGAAAACTGAGAATTAATCTCCCCAAAGACCCAGCAATACCACTTCTGGGTGTATACCCTAAAGAAGCACAGTAACACTCCAAAGGCTTTTGCTCAACTATGTTCATAGCAGCATTAGTTGTAATAGCAAGAACCTACAAACAACCTAGATGTCTGTCAACTGAAGAATGGATTTACAAACTGTGGTACATCTACACAATGGGGTACTACTCAGCAGTAAGAAAAAAAGATATCTTAAAATTTGCAGGCAAATGGATGGATTTGGAGAATATCCTACCGAGTGAGGTATCATAAACTCAGAAAGATAAGCAGGGGATGTACTCATTCATTACTGTACTCTAAACAAACAAAGAATAAAAAAGCAAAGCATGCCCAAGCTGCAAACCACAACCACTGAACAGCTTGGGTCAGAAAGACCCTGGACTGACACCTTGAATCCCACTCCCTCTAGAGGAACACCCGACTAACACTTGAGGGAGGGGGAAGAAAACTGCATCTGCCAGAAGTGGAGACTGAACTAAGCAATATTGGGGCAGTGGGACCATGGGACTGCCTGCAGCCTGTCCAGGGATGGCATGGGGATTTGTGGCAAGTAAGAATGACTTCATGTGGTGGGATGGGGTAGGGATCTTGAATAAGGATATACAAGGTTAGAAAGTGTGACTTCTTTGTTCATAATAATATTAATATTAATATTAATAAAATAAATAAATATGAATGTAACAAAAAATAAAAGAAAGTGGGAAACACTCTCCAACCAATTGACACAGGTGACCACTTCCTAAATATAACACCAGTAGCACAGACACTAAGAACAACAATCACCAAATGGTATTTTTCTATATACGATGTTGCCTTTTCTTCTTGATCATTTCAGAATGGTGAAATTTTCAATTCTATTGTATATACTGATTCTTACAGCCTTTTCTAGAAGGGTAGGATATGGAAAGATGCAGTTTAAAAGTGACAAATTCTAAGCACAGTATTTGACATTATATAAATGATTTTATATAGCATGACATGTATAAGATGCTTTATTCCCAAATAACAGAAGACATGAAATTTACTTGAGTAAAGATACTATGGTTATTTCTTTCTTTTTTGGCACATATAAGAATAACTATTTTTTATTCATATTCTCTTGTTTTGTCCAACCCAAATATAGTCTTTCTTTTTCTTTCTTTTTCTTTTTTATTTTGATAAAGTTTCATTTTTGATTCATTTATCTCCTTGTTCAAACTCCCTTCCCCTTCCCATCTCTCCCAGTTATTAAACGTGCATAAAATTTACATACAAAAAATAAATAAATGGGGCCTCCTTAACCTAGGAAGTGTCTGTAAGGCAAAGGACACAGTCAATAAGATTAAACAACACACCACATAATTGGAAAAGACCTTCATCTGACCTACATCTGCAAAAAGACTGATGTCTAACATATACAGAGAACTAAAGAAACTACAGCCCCCAAACATTAATAACCCAAATAAAAAATGTGGTTCAGAACTAAAAAGGGAATTCTCAGCAGAAGCATTATGAACAGCTGAAAGGCACTTGAAAAAGTGCTCAAAATCTTTAGACATCAGAGAAATGCAAATCAAAACAACTTGGACATACCACCTTACACCTGTCAGATTGGCTAAGATAAAAGACACAGATGACAGCCTATGCTGGAGAGGTTACAGAACAAGGAGAACATTCTTCCATTGTTATTGGGAGTATAAATTTTTACAGCCACTCTGAAATCCTCTATGGCAGTTTCTTAGAACACTGAGAATTAATCTCCCCAAGGATCCAACAATATGACTAGAGAACACACCCCCAAAATGCACATTTGTACTCCAAAGGCATTAGTTCAACTATGTTCATAGCAGCATTATTTGTAATAGCAAGAACCTGGAAACAACCTAGATGCCCCTCAACTGAAGATTGGATTAACAAACTGTAGTACATCTATACAATGGAGTACTATTCAGCAGGTGGTTTTGAAGAATATTCTCTTGATTGAGGTTTCACAAACCCAGAAAGATAGGCATGGGATGTACTCATTCATAAGTGGGATGAACTCATTCAAAGGTTGACTTTACCAAAGCCTAAAAAACACCCAACCTGTAAACCAAAACCTCTGAACAGCTTGGTGTCAAAAGGACCTTAAGTGAGATATCCATGCAATCCCATATGAAGAGAAAATAGAAAAGATCTCAATAGCATATTGGGTTCATAACAGGTAGGGACCATAGTGAGGTGGAAACAAATTTTGAGAGAAGAAGATGGTTGAGTAAGAGGAGCAATAGAGGGAGTAAAGAGGGATGGATATCTTGATAGATGAAGCCAATGTGGGGTTGGAAAGATCCTAGATGCTAGGAAATCCCCCAAGATCCCAAAGGATGTCCCTGACTAGGTCCCCAACCAATGATGGAGGGGGATGCCTAAACATGACTTCACCTATAATCAAATCAATTATTTGATTTTTCATCACAGAACTTACACCCAACAATAATTTGAGATAGAGGCAGAAATCTATCCCTAAGAACTGTGTTGAGCTCCTCTTCAAGCTGGAATGCTGGTGGGGGAAGAAGTGTCTGTATGAGCAATGTGCAAGGGATTAGGTGCCATGATGAGTTTACCCACCTTGGGACTTCCTGACCTTTTTGGGGAGAGGATAGGGGGTGGACTGGAGGGAGGCTGAAGGCAGACAGGGAGGAATTGGGAAAAGGGAAAGTTGGATGAGAAATGGGACACATGGAAAAATACATTTTTCAATACATAAAAATTTCATATATATATATATATATATATATATATATATATGACAAGGGATTGGGATTAAAAGGAGTAGACCCACTGAGATGGCTGGCTGGAGCTACTGGGAGCTCACTGAACCA
>PVIH01017630.1:0-41173 GCA_004025045.1 Sigmodon hispidus
AAAAAAAAAAAAAAAAAAAAAAAAAAAAAAAAAAAAAAAAAAAAAAAAAAAAAAAAAAAGAATACCACCTCAAAGGCTCAGAAAATATTTTGAACAAAATTATAGAAGAAAACTTCCCCAATCTAAAGAAGAAAATGCCTATAAAGATACAGGAAGCCTACAGAACACCAAATAGACCCACACAAAAAGTCTGCTCATCATATAATAATCAAGCCACTAAACCTATGAAACAAAGAAAAAATACTAAGAGTTACAAAGGAAAAAGACCAAATCACCTATAAAGGCAGACCCATCAGAATAACATCCAACTATTCAAAGGAAACAATGAAAGCAAGAAGGTCCTGGTCAGACATTATATAGAACCTAAAAGTGCATGGATGCCAACCTAGACTACTGTACCCAGCAAAACTACCAATCAACATACATGGAGTAAACAAAATATTTCACAACATTACCAGATTTAAACAATACCTAACCATAAATCCGGCCCTACAAAAAACCCTAGAGGGAAATCTTCAATCTAAGAAAACCAGAAACACCCATGTAACCACAAACAATTGATAAGTCCACAGAAGAAAGCCCCCCACAAAAAAAGGAAATACAAGCTACTACCAAAATTGACAGGAAATATTGATCATTGGTCATTAAGATCCCTTAATATCAATAGGCTCAATTCACCTATGAAAAGATACACCCTACCATGAAGGATACAAAAACAGAAACCATCCTTCTGCTGCATACAAGACTTTAAAAACAGACACAGGCTCAGAGTAAAGGGCTGGGAAAAGACTTTACAATCAAATGACCCTAGGAAACAAGCTGGTGTAGCCATTTTAATATCTAACAAAATAGATTTTAAACTAAAATCAATAAAAAGAGACCAGGACAGACACTACTTTACTTATTCATCTCAGGAAAAATCCACCAAGATGAAATCTCAGTCCTGAATACCTATGCCCCTAACACAAGGGCACCTACATAAGTAAAATAAGCACTACTAAAGATTACACCTCACATCAAACTTGACACACTAATAGTGGGAGACTTCAACACCCCACTTTAACCCTTGGATAGGTCAACCAGAAAGAAACTCAACATAGAAATAAGGGATCTAGCAGAAGTTATGATCCAAATGGATGTAGTAGATAAACTACACCTTCACCCAAACAAAAAGGAATATACATATTTCTCAGCACCCCATGGAACTTTCTCTATAACTGACCACATACTAGGTCATAAAGCAAATATCAACAGGTACAAAAAATGGGTATAATTCCTTATAACATATCAGATCACCATGGCCTAAAGTTAGAGTTCAACAAAGTCAAGAATCACAGAAAACCTACCAACTCATGGAAACTTAACATCACTCAACTGAAACACCTCTGGGTAAAGGAAGAAATTAAGAAAGAAATCAAAGACTTCCTAGAATTTAATGAAAATGAATCCACAACATACTCAAACTTATGGAATACATTGGAAGCAGTCTTAAGAGCAAAATTCATAGCACTGGATGCCTGCATGAAAAGACTAGAGAAATCCCACACAAGAGAACTATCAGCACAGCTGAAAGCCCTAGAACAATCAGAAGCAAACTCACCTAGAAGGAGTAGACAGCAGGAAATAATCAAACTTAGGCTGAAATCAACACAATTAAAACGAAAACAACAATACAATGAATCAAAGAGTTGGTTCTTTTTGAAAGTCAACAAGATAGATAAACCCTTATCCAAACTAACCGAAAAGCAGAGAGAGAGTATCCAAATTAGCAGAATCAGAAATAAAAAGGGGGATATAAAAACAGACCCCCAGGAAATCCAGAGAATTATCAGGTCATACTTTGAAAATCTATATTCCACAAAAATAAAAAACCTAGAAGAAATGGACAGCTTTCTGGACAGATACCATTTACCAAAATTAAATCAAGATCAGATTAAAGACCTAAACAGTCCTATAACACCAAGCGAAATTAAAGCTGTCATTAAAAGTCTCCCAGATAAAAAAAAAAAAAAAAAAAAAAAGCCCAGGCCTAGATGGTTTCAGTGCAGAGTTCTACCACACATTCAAAGAGCTAATACCAATACTCCTCAAACTGTTCCATACAGTAGAAACTGAAGGAATATTGCTAAACTTATTTTATGAGACCAAAATAACCCTGATACCCAAGCCACTCAAAGATGCAACAAAGAAAGAGAATTACAGACCAATTTCCCTCATGAACATTGATGCAAAAATTCTCAACAAAATTCTGGCAAACCAAATTCAACAACATATAAAAAAAAAAAAAAAGTCATTCACCACAATCAAGTAGGCTTCATCCTAGAAATGCAGGGATGGTTTAACATACAGAAGACTGTAAATGTCATCCATCATATAAACAAATTGAAGGGGAAAAAAAAAAACACATGATCATCTCCTTAGAAGCTGAAAAAGCCTTTGACAAAATCCAACACTCCTTTATGATAAAAGTCCTAGAGAGATCAGGAATACAGGGAAAATAACTAAATATAATAAAGGCGATTTGCAAAAAGCAGACAGCCAACATCAAACTAAATGAAGAAAATCTCAAAGCAATCCCACTAAAATCAGAAACTAGACAAGGATGTTCCTTCTCCCCTTATCTATTCAACATAGTTCTCAAAGTTTTAGCTAAAGCAATAAGAGAACAAAAGAAGATTTAGGGGATATAAATTGAAAAAGAAGTGAAACTATCTCTATTTGCAGATGACATGATTGTACACATAAGTAACCCACAAAATTCTACCAGGGAACTTCTACAGCTGATAAACATCTTCAGCAATGTAGCAGGATACAAGAT
Source organism: Sigmodon hispidus (assembly GCA_004025045.1). Classification (NCBI taxonomy): domain Eukaryota; kingdom Metazoa; phylum Chordata; class Mammalia; order Rodentia; family Cricetidae; genus Sigmodon; species Sigmodon hispidus. The sequence goes on from PVIH01017630.1 coordinate 2,819, forward strand.
CAACTCAAAGAAATCAGTAGCCCTCCTATACACTAAAGATAAAAGGGCTAAAATAGAAATAAGGAAATATCACCTTTATAACAGCTGCTAACAGTATTAAATTACCTTGGTGTAACTATAACCAAAGAAGTATCAGATCTGTTTAACAAAAACTTTAAATCTATAAAGAAAGAAATTGAAGAGAATATCAGAAAATGGAAGGATTTCCCATGTTCCTGGATAGGTAAGAACAACATAGTAAAAATGACAATCTTACCAAAAGCAGTCTACAGATTCAATGCAATTCCCATCAAAATCTCAACACATTTTTTTACAGACCTTGAAAGAACAATACTCAATTTCATTTGGAATAATCGAGAAGCCAGGACTGCCAAAACAATATTGCTCAACAAAAGAACCTCAGGAGGCATCACCATCCCTAACTTCAAATTATACTATAGAGCTACAGTAATGAAAACAGACCTGTGAATCAATGGAATAGAACTGAGGATCCTGACATTCACCTACACACCTATGAACACCTGATTTTTTTACAAAGAGGCCAAACATATTCAATGGAAGAAAGATAGTATCTTCAACAAATGGTGATGGCGTAACTGGGTGGTAGTGTGTAGAAAAATGCAAATAGATACAAACTTATTACCTTGCACAAAACTCAAATCCAAGTGGATCAAAGACTCAACATAAACCCAGGTACACTGAACTCAACAGAAAAGAAAGTGGGAAATACCCTCCAACACATTGGCACAGGTGACCACTTCCTAAATATAGCACCAGTTGCACAGACATTAAGAACAACAATCAATAAGTGGGACCTCCTGAAACTAAGAAGCTTCTGTAAGGCCAATGACACAGTCAATAAGCCTAAACAACAGCCTGCAGTATGCAAAAATATTTTTAGCAATCCTACAAGTGACAGAGGATTGATCTCTAAAATATATAGAAAACTCAAGAGACTAGAGCCCAAAACTCTTAATAATACAATTTAAAAATGGGGTTCAGAAATTACAAATGGCTGAAAGGTACATGAAAAAGTGCTTAACATCTTTAGCCATCAGAGAAATGCAAATCAAAACAACTTTGAGATACCACCTTACACTTGTCAAAATGGCTAAGATTAAAGATACAGAGGATGCGGAGCGAGGGGAACACTCCTCCATTGTTGGTGGGAGTATAAACTTGTTCAGCCACTGTGGAACGCAGTATAGCGGTTTCTCAGAAAACTGGGAATCAATCTCCCCAAGGATCCAGCAATACCACTTTTAGGTTTATATCCTAAAGACACACATTCACACCCCAAAAGCATTAGCTCAACTATGTTCATAGCAGCATTATTTGTAATAGCAAGAACCTGCAAACAACCTAGGTGTCCCTCAACTGAAAAGCTGATTAACAAACTGTGGTACATCTACACAATGGAGTACTACTCAGCAGTAAGAAAAAATGACATACTAAAATTTGCAGGCAAATGGATAGATTTGGAGAATATCCTTCTGAACGAGGTATCACAAACCCAGAAAGAGAAGGGATGTACTCACTCATTAGTGGACTTAAAAAAAAAAAAAAAAAAAAAAAAAAAAGATGTCATTGTATACAAGAGCTCAAAGCTAGAACATAACTAAATGACACAGTGCCTAACTTATGTATTGATGGCCTCTGGCAGGGGTGTGGATGAGGAAGGACTTGTTTTCTTTAAGGGTCTGGCCACAAGGAGTTTGGTCCAGTAAGTAAATGAGCAGCATAAATGGGCTTTTCTGTAAATGGGGAGATCATAAGACTGGGTATGAATCTGAGAGGACTGATAACTGAGTTTGATGGAGTGCATGATGTAAAATCACCAAATTATATAATATATATATATAAATCTGGCCTATCTTCCTGTCTCTGGATATTGACATTGTTATCTCTTACATCATTTTAGTCAAGAGTAGAGGGGGGAATCTGACTTAAGGGGAAATGTAGGGAATGGCAAAGTCTCAAAGGTTAGAGTTACGATCTGCTCAGCATTCCCCACTCCCTGAAGATAAGCACTCCATCAGTGGGTTCATGTTTCCCCTTTGAAGTTCCTCGTCCCACTCATCCCTTCTTAGATATGAGACATAATCTCTCCTTATTTTCTTGTCCTAAAAGCGTTTACGAGAAACACACGAAAGCTTCCCTCCATGAACTTTTACCTCCACATCTACAAAAACATGAGCATCATAGGAAAGAAGCCCCACCACACAATGGGAACACTGCATCAAACAGTGCGGAAGCCAAAAGAGGGGGTGGCGCGCAAGGCTGCCAAACTCAGATTCAAGAGGGAAAAAACTAAAAAACACCAATGAAAGCCTTATTATCAAAGACCCCCAGAGCACAGAAACTGCCAGCAGAAACCATCAAGAGAGACTTCTGGTGTTTATTAGTCTGAAGTGGTTCAAGAAAACAAGGGATGGTTAAGAGGCTCCAAGGCAGTGAAAAGCCATCACCTAAGATGAGGATCTGCATTTAGAATTGGCTTCCATGGTTAGCATGCAGCAAAGCAAAATGGGATCGATGATGTATTTGTCTGCAGAAAGAAAGCAGGCCACTGACTCCTTAAAGTTTCTTTAAAACACAATTAAGCCAGGTGTGAGGCTGGTGAGCTTAAGCTCTTTAAACAACATGAATATGTAAGTTTAACACCCAGAACCCACAGAGGTGGAAGGAGAGAATTTACATCACAGAGTTGTCATCTGATCTCTGCACATTAATCACAGCATGCACATGCCCACAGATGCACATATACAATAGTAATACATTCTTTTTAAGTGGATGTTGTGACTCATACCTACAATAGCAGCATTTAAGAGGCAGAAGCAAAAAAGTTTGAGAGTTTGAGGCTAGCCTGGACTACCCATGAAAAATAATAATAAATATAATAATTAAAGGGCTGGAGACATGGCTCAGGGAATAAAGTGATTGTGGTACAAGCATAGAGACCTGAGTTCATATTCCCAGCACTCAGATAAAAGTTGATCACAGTAGCACATGGCTGTAACCCAAACTCAGAAACAGGCAGTTCCCAAGAGCTTGTTAAAACAGTGAACTTCGGTTTCAGTGAGAGATTCTATCCCAATCAGTCGCTCAGCAAGGTAAAGAGTGCCAGAGGAGACCTCTAATCTCCACACACACATGAGCAGGCAAGCATATCTGTACACATAAATGCATGCCCAGAGACATATAAAATATAACAATATCAGTAAAAATAATCTCAACTGTCTCTAGAGGTCATGTCACAATTACTAATTTTTCTTGGAAAGAAAATCAGCACTTGGGGTGGGGCTCAGAGCTTATGACTATCTGGCAAGCACCCCGCCACTGAGCCATATCCCCAGAACTCAGTGAGTCTCCTTCAAAATGCAACTGTAACTGGAAGAGGTCTTGTGTTATGCAATCATTAATACTCTCCTAGTTGGCCAATAGTTGAAGAAGACCTTCTAGAAATGAAATATGGAGTAAAGAGGTACAAGAAGGCCGCGAGGGCAAGCCAGAGAAAGACAAGCATGCCATAATACTCCCGTTGTGAGACTCCTGAGGCTTCTGCCAGACATATGTCCATATGCTCGCAAAGATGTTTATTATGTTCACTGTAAAAACAATCATGCCCCTTCCTAACCTTAGCTGCTATCACAAGCTACCCACTGTGATTCTGTTTTCTGTGACTCTGCAAAAACTTGAGAGATTTAAACAGAACCAACCAAGTGAAGCCTCACAGGCCCAGAATGATCTGTATCCTGACCATAATCATCCTCCAATGATCATAAATTACATATAATCCATCAGACAACATGGCAAGGCCCAATCCCTATTGTTGCCAACACAGTCTCATCTGCAGGTTAGTGGGAAAGCTGCTACCATTCCATCTTCATTTCCACGTGGTGCCCTCTAAATCCCCAAAGCGCTGAAAGTGGGACGGTGACAAGAAGTGGGAATTAGGAGGAACTGGGAGTTTATCCCTTCCTGACCTTGAGTACATAGCCTCATTCTGTTCTCTTTCCTAAGAGACAGAGGTGGGTGTCCACTGAATAACTGTTTAAAGACTCATTTTCCGGGCAATAAGAAAAGTCTCTAGACTCCTGACCTAGAGAACTGACAATATTTGAGCATTCTCTTTTTCAAAAGGAGTGTGGACCACCCAGCCTGGGAAGATAGACATTTCCTATAACAGAATATTAAAATAATAAGCTCCAGGGACTCCCTTGACAAAGAGCTTTTCATCTGACTAGCAGTGTTAAACATGTAAGGTTTCTCCAACTCATAAGTTTGGTTTCCCAAATTTATGTGTAAGTTAGGTCTGTGGAAGTCAAAGCTCAATCCCTCTTTCAATTTTTTTAAATTATTTTTATTGTGAGTATATGTCCATGTGTACATGTACATACATGCCATGACATACATAGGGAAGACAAAGGACAGCTTAGAGCACTTGGTTCCCTCCTTCTACTACATTGGTCCCAGGGATTGAACTCACATCCTTGGGCTTGGTGGCAAGTGGCCTTTACCCACTGAACCATCCCTCACCAAGCCAGGGCTCACTATTTTTACCATTAAAAAGTAGAAAAGCTATTATGTTGATCCCCAGGTGAGCTATAAAAGCCTGGTGCCCCATGAATTATAGTGCTAACCACTGAAGAGAGAGTTCCACTTCCTCTCCTTGTCAAATGGGCTATGCAGCCAGTGGGGGTTCATGAGCACCACTGAAGTAATTTCTTTGAAGCAGTTCACCTTGTGATGTCTGATAAAAGGGAGCTGGTGGTGATAAAAGCTCTTTCCTTTGCTCTCTTCCTCACAAAGGGCAGGTTCCAGGGCAGTCCACATCCGCCATGGTCTGCGGCTGGCCAAGCAGACATCCCCTAGTTGTATGCAAGTTGGTTGTTGCCTGCAAGCCCTGCTCTGCACAGTTGTGAGATGCTACTCCTGGGGTGCTTGTTTGCTTTGCAGCATTTGATCTCTCTTTCCAGTGACAACTTGGCACCTCTAGAGCCCATAAATGCTTGAGGGGATGAAGTAGTAGTTAAAATGCTGGCAGCCTTTACAATCCTCCACAAAACAGTGGGGATGAGAAGAAAAGAGAGATACACAATAAAGAGATAGTGACATATAGCTATTCATAACTGCCTAGATGGGGCTGAAAAATCAATTCCATTGTTCCCTTCATTTTTTTTCTCACTTGATAAATCAGCTAATGAGCTGAAAGTAACTAGTATGAGGCAAACAATTCCAAAAGATTTCAGAATGTGAATACTCAGAGCTATGAATCTATTCAAGTCAGGCAGCATCCAAAATTGCTAAAATAAGTATACAAGAGATTAATAGTCTGTCTTTTTCCCAATCTGATGAGATGTTTAGAATTCTAGAGATCAAGACTCCAAGAAAATGGTCTGTTGCAGAATCAAACCATTTAATGAGTTAAAATTAGATCAAAACTGCCATTCCTATGTATTACAATTATGGAAGAGACCTTTCTACTGTGTTGCAAAAATGAATGCACTGTTAACAGAAACACAACCTCTTGGACAAAATCTTAGTGATCTCTTCCTACATCTACCCCATACACAGTTCTTCCCGTACATGCCCTGGGCTCCCTGCACACAGCAATGATTGACTTCACATGCTCTCTAGATATCCTCAGAGTATCTAGATTAAGACTTGAGGAGCACACAGATCCAGGTTTAGCTCTAAGTTTGACCCCTTACTAGGTAAGCTTAAACGGTCAAGTTATTTAAATCCTCTGTAAGATGCTTCACTCAAATAAGAAAAACAACAAATGCCCATCTCAGAGGGCTGTCTGAGAGGTGATTAAAAATCTGCAGTTACCTGCTTGGAAAGCAGAAGGGATGTTGCTGAGGAAGACACTGACTTCATATCTGTGACCCACTTCCCAACTCCTGTACATTGCAGGAAATGGGTTCATGGTTTCCTGAAGAGAGGTAAACTTCCCAAATTGCATGTCTGATGGCATGCCACCCTTTCTTTCAAGAGAAGATCATAGTTGAGCAAAATCTTACAGAGAATCTCATGCCTTCAGCTGGTCACTCCCTGGGATCCCTCAGGCTTTTGTGTGATGATCTCTGTTAGCTCTTGTCCCACCCACTTGGCAGCATCTGTTCGCGATGCTTCCAAAGTCTGCAGCTTGCTACATGAGGGAGAATGAACTCAGCCTTCCACAAAGCCACAAGGTCCTTTTCCATTTATATTTCCGAAGCCATGCATATGATAGGGAACTAATGGGTACTGGCTTGTCAGATGAGCTGAAGGTGCCCATAACTGATCACCAAGCCAAAAGGAGCTGTGTATGTATAAAAGACAGTCAGTGTTGTTATGAGATGCCTGCTCAGCCTTCAAGGCCCCATTCACACCCACACATAAGCATGAAGCCATATTTCATCCAATCCACGCAGATTCCTCTTTCTGAGACCATGTTGTCGACTAGGCTTAGTCATTCTATATGCATGCTGGTCCTCTGTTCTCACATGTTCTATAGACTCAGTGAGGAGAGGGTTAACTAAATTTCCTGCAGTGCCAGGGTGTACAACAGGCAGGAAATAAGCATTTGATTGGTGGATTGATTTCTATTTTCTGATATGTTTGAACTAATTCTCTATGATTATCTGATGACCCCCTAAGTTGGAAAAACAAAAGGTGTAGTGATGTGCATAGGCTGAGTCCTCCAGAATTAAAGCAAGGATGTCTCTACCAATACAAAACAGCATCTTTCTTTGGCCAGTGCCCAGTTTTGAAATTAATGGCTTAGCACACCAGGACTGGCATTTTACACAAATCATACATTAGCTCCCAACCAATTTTCATGGCATTAACCAACAATGAATTCTGCTTTGAGTTCCATTCCTGTCATCAAATAGACTGAGAAATGGTTCCAAGTCCCACAGAAAGAGACTGAAAGCAATCACAAGCTCCCACCATGAGTGGATAAACCACAATGGACGTAATCTCACCCTAAAAAACTGTCAACTCTTGGACAGAACTCCAGACTTACATTTTTAAAGATTATTAATTAACTGCCTCTTTTCTTTACAAGTTCTCTTTTTTTTTTTTTTCCTTTTTATAGAGAGGGCTCTCCAGAACACTGCCATAAACCTTCACAAACTTTAAAAAAAACTTTAAAAAAATACTTTAACCTTTTCATTGCTGGGTGTGAATGGGTCCTTGAAGGCTAAGCAGGAATCTCATAGCATCACTGACTGTCTTTTATAAATACATAGCTTCCTTTGGGCATGATGATCATTGTGGGCACCTTCAGTTCAGCTGACAAGACAGTACCCATTAGTTCCCTACCATATGCATGGCTTTGGAAATACAAACTGAAAAGGACCTTGTGGCTTTGTGGAAGGCTGAGTTCATTCTCCCTAGCTCAGATATTTGCAGGTGCCTCCTGACGGATAAACAAGGCAGACTGCCTTATTTGACAGACTTACAAAGAGCCCAGGCAGCTGACCTAAGGCCACAACTAACAAACAGCTCAAAGGGCCTACAGCCCTTTCTTCCCACTTCTCTCCTCCGTCCTTTATTTCTCTCTCCGAGGTTCTAGTTTTTGCTACATCACTGACCAATAATCTCCCAAGAAGTTACTCAACATCTTCCTCTTAGCATGTCAGTCAAGGTAATGTCTCTGAAAGAGTGCCTGGTGTTTTGCATTGAAATTAAGTGTCCCCGTAGAAAACCCTGCCACTCAAAACCCTAGTCCTAGCCCAAGTGCTACAACATATTGAAGGCAAGTTGGCATCTCAAATGGTTGACTGGGAGCCAATTGTGGTTCTAATCTTTGTTCATGCTGTCAATGTGACATATGAAAAAATATGAACACAGTGACAGGATGGAAACAAAGCTAGAAGCTGGTGTGAGATCCACAGACAGGGTGTCAGCCCCACATGAAATGCAACTGGGTCAAGTTAACACCTTGTGTTTGCCCCCACATATGCAGCATGGGAAAGCTATTTACAAAATGCTTTTTAAATATTTAGGACCAAATAAATCAATATTGTTGGGAAACATTCACTCTGACCAGAAGTCTTTTACTTGCCCTGGTCCTGTGTGAATAACAAAACTGAGACTATCAGGATGACCCAAGAATGGGAGCAATATATGTTCAGTACTTTCTCCCAGAGTGCCCAGACAGGCCTGCTGCCAGTCTCCAGGCTGGCTGATGACAGCAGACAATGACAACATTCTCAGAAGAATGACTCAAGGATCCTCTCTAGAACTGGTGTCATAAGCAGGCCTCCTGCACGTTACCTGGCTCTGCAGTTCACTTTGTTGCTTCAGGCGAAGGTTTTCAGGTGTATCTGCCACCGTGGTGAAGGACTGCTTTGGGTAGTGTCTGTGAAGAAACATTGTAAAAGAATGCTTTAATGCAATGCTTCAAAACCTTTCTTTTACCTTTCGCTTCCGCCACACTAGAAAAGAGATTGGTACCCTTGGCTAAGACCATGTCTATCATTATTCTAGATTCCATCCTTTCTCATGACTCTCTGTCAATGGTAGCTTTTTCTTTTGCTCTCTCTCTCCTAAAACTTAAACCTCAGACCAAGCTTTATAAGAACCTCCTACCACGCATTGGATCATTCTGAAATAAATGATCCAAATGCAAATCTGGTTGCAATGCTAGGTAAAACCTTTCACTGGTGCAGTGGTGTCCAGGCTCCTGTCCAGCCCTCTCCAGAGCCCTCACTCATTCCACAGACTGGCCAAGGGAACCACTCCCATCCTCAGAATTCACCCTGTTTGTTCCCATCTCCTTTGGAAATGTGTTTACTCTTACCTGGAACATCTCTTTGTTCCCCCTTCACTTCCCATGATAACCGTAATTATCTTTCAGGTGTTGTAGATGTCTCCCTCTCTGGGAAGCATTCCTGGCCTCCCATGTGGGTAAGAACAGGTTCTCGATGTATTTTCCTCCCCTTGTTATAATGTTCCACATCCATATTCATGTTTTCTGACTAGCATCCCCCACCTCCTCTGATAAAAGTCCTGTTGCAGCAAGAACTTGGTGTCCTGTCTCTTGTCAGACTAGATTCCTGGCTCCATCTCCAATCCTACCGGTGTCTGGCTCACAATGTGAACTCAGTTAATGTTTGTAGGGGCTGGGTGTAGGCAGTGGTAATGAGTGTGGGGACACAATCAGTAGAGTAACTTTTAATGTTCTCCAGCACCGTAGGGTGACTATGGCTGACCACAATTAATTAGCTATTTCAAAATAAATAGTAGAGAGAACTTGGGCTGTTCTCAACACAAAGAAATATATATTTGTGTGGTATGGCTGATATTCCAATGACCCTGAACTGATTGTTATATATTGTACACATGTATGGAAAGGCCATTTTGTTCCCATAAATATATATGATTATAATTATTATGTGTCAATAAACATTACAAATATTCAAGAGAAAAGAAATGAAGGAATGGAGAAAAGAGAAAACAGCTAAGCCTAAGAGATCAAGGGGAAGATTTGGCCTGGCATGTGATATAGATACACATTGTCAAACTTGGACAAACATGAAGCTTGCCTTTCAATGTGACCTTCAGGTGGTAGGGAAATGACATTTCCTCCCTCTGTGTAGGTCAACAAGCACTGACTTGGGATGTGGTCTGCTCCACTCATAATGCAAACACCAAGCTGAAACATATCGGACACATCCAGCTAATATGGCTTCATCAGCACAAAACCCATGAAGCTCAGACTTGTTCCTCAAAGAAAATGTTCCTTCCTTGAACCTCATAGAAAGTGCTCCTTCCCTGATCCTAATAGAAGATGTTCCTTCAAAAAAAAAAAAAAAAGAAGAAGAAGAAGAAGAAGAAGAAGAAGATGCTCCTTCTTCCCGCCTCTCTGGCCCCTTCTTTGTTGATATTCACCTGTATTGCCTTCTGTGGTTTCCCTAACTCCTTCCATGCCTTGTGGTTTTAAATTCTACTTTCCTTGCAGAAGGTTCTTTTTACATCCCTGTTCCTGGCTTCTTGAGAGAACACTGATGGAGGAATCCTACGTTAGCACAAATAAACTCTCTAGAACCTATTCAAGGTGCATTGGTACTTATGAAATAACTATTAAGTATTTTGCAACCTTGTGCAGTGAAATACATGGTGAGAAGATGTACAGTCATCTGTATAGAATCTTCCAATAATTTAATATCCCACAGAGTAAATGCCTCAGGAAACTGAAGTTAACCTCTTAATTATTGGAATCACTTTAATTATTTTCTGTTAACATTCTTCAAAGCCTTTACATTTTTTCTTGCACATACGAATCTAACTTACATTTTCTCCACAACAGTTTGGAGCTGTTATGTCAGATCATGACATAATAAAGCCACTCTTTCAAAGTTTAAAAAGACAGTTGACTTAAATTGTTCAAGTTCATTGTACTTTTCCTGGACTGATATGTCAAGAAATCCCTTTACACATGGCCCTAAGACCCTAGGATCATTTTTCCTTCTTCTAACTCAGACTAAGAAAGTTCACAGTCACATAGGTGATCAGTAGATTCATTGACTCTACTAAGCATCTGCAATAGATAAGATGTCATCTACTCCTGAGTCTCCTACAGAGACTCCCTGGGGACAAGCTTTTCTAAGAACAACTTTGCCACTGCGCTCCAGACAACAAACAGGTCAAGATGAACAGCCAGCTCCCCTGGGCTATGGATTAAAACTTGAACTTCACTAGACTTTAGATGTAGAAACTGTAGATTGACATACTTAAAGGCTATAGTAATAATTTAGCAAGATTTTTCCCAAAATGTATTCTATAATATTACATTAAGTTTTATGGTTATCTGCAGGGTTCTGCTGTGTTTCACTCAAAAAAATCTGCATGCTATCTGTTTTTTAAACCATAATCACAAGGGACTCTCAAATGTGCTGTGAAACCTTTAGCCCTGCTCAGACCCAACTGTACTCACATGCATGTGAACTCATCTTAGGTAAGAAAGCATTTTTTATGAGGCAACTTTTCACTTGCCAATCATATTCAAGTGAAAAATCACATGAGCTTTTCAAGAGCACCCTAATGTTTATGTAGGCTGCCTTCTTTCAGGTCCTCAGCTTTCCTATTCATAAGGCAAAAATGATTTCTCCTGGGTATGATGCAACCTCACTGGCCATTCAGGCTTCTAATTTTGAAGTGTCATTTTATGAAAATCAACTTCTAATTTTGAAGCATCATTTTATGAAAATCAATTATTCTTGCCATTGTACTTTATAATGATAAAATGTAGTGGATTTGAACTTTTAAAATATATGCATATAAAAAGTCACTTTTATATGTCTGATCTTAGCAGTACATATGAAGCTCTATTTAGAAAGATGGTTCAAAAACAACTGAAAATGTGGGGTTTTTTTTTTAAAGACACAGTTTGCTAACCTGATTACAAAACAGCAGACTTACTGACAGGTTGTGCAAAGTTACAGTTATATTTACAACTATAAAAAGATGCCAAGACATCACACTTTTTCCAGTATCCTCTTCAATCCTGCCATTCAATGATTTTTTTATCACAGTAAGTTAGTCTATATATAAATTTCTCTAAAGACTGTGACAAACATAGTAGGTTAATCTATATATAAATTTATCATAAGACAAAGACTGTAGTGTGCATATGTATATTTAAGCACATTCAAATGTATGCATATGGGGGCAGAAGTTGGAGGTCAACTGTGGGTGTCAACTTTGTTCTTTGACACAGGATCTCTCATTTTTCTGGGTCTCACAAATTAGGCTGGGCTAGCTGGCCTGTGAGCCCCAAGGAAGCCTGTCTCTGTCCATGCAGTATTAGGATTACAAGACAACTCTACCCAGCTGTTCTAAAAACATAGGTTCTACCCAGAATCATATTAGGTCCTTACATTTGCAGAGCAAGAACTTCACTGACTGAGCTCTCCTTCCAGCCACTAGTTTAGTCTTATAAACAAAGTAATCAACATTGAGGGTAAGAAAGTATTCATGTCAGAAAAAGTCTATCACAGGTCATGGGTACTAACACAAATTTAAACCTTTGGATTAGATAATTCAAGTCATACAACTACCAAATTCAAGAAACTGTGATCTTCAAATAATGATGCCTGTCAAGAAAATGTAGAAGAACCTTATGAGTTAGAATCATAAGGCCCAGAAGAAATGGGTATAATTACAGAGATGGTAGTAGCAAGTGCATTGTATAAGGTGGTGTTTACAAAGTCAAAGAAGCCTCATTAATTCTTCCATACTGGCTAGATCTGATAATACTGTTAAATGCTGAGTTTTTCAAGGTCATATCCAAATAGTAACATTCATCTGAATTAACCCAACAATCTTCTCTGAAGCTAAAGTCTCATCTCTCAGTTTCCCATCATCCAGTTCTACTCTGGAAGAAAGGAAAACCAGACATAAAATAAACTAAGAGGATGGTAAAGCTTGGTGAGAACCCAGGAGAAAAAAATAAAGCATTTCAAGGGTAAGTGGTGGCTGGGTCACACAACTAATCCTAGCTCCTTCCGTGTAGTGTATTTAAATAGTTGTGAAAAGTTCTCCACAAAATTAATGTCTTGCAAGGATAATACTTATTTACCAAACTTATAGGAAGAAAGTTTTTGTCATCTGCAACATTGGAAATGAGAACATGGGATAAAGAATATAGGACATACAAAATGAATGCTGCAAGAGAAGCAAGGACCAAATTGTCAAAGTAAGAACCACAAGAAAGAACAGCATGGCAAGAGATCCCCAAGGGCGTAATAGTGACACACTTTGGAGGCAGCCATCAACTGTCTAATTGGCTTGAGGCCTGTTCAAGAGGAGAAAATTCATACATCATGCCGTAAGTCTAGTCAACTACCTATAGTTAGTGAGGTCATAAACCCCAGAGAAGAACCTGCTGTGGCCATTTTCCTAAATTAGTATAATGTCCAACTGCATTATAAGTATTTAATTTCATACTCACAGATGAATACAGCTCCCATGCCTCACCAAATAAATTTGTTTGGGTAGCAGATAAAGACCATTACAGGCATCTACAACTGGTAAAAATGAAAACAATAACTGACTCTGGGTTGCCTATCCCCATTTGATACACCTATAACATGACCCCTACACTCAGGGGTCAGGAAACATCATGGAAGAAAGGGGGGTAAAAGAATGTGAGGGCCAGAGGGTCAAAGGTCATACAAATAACTTCAAATAGTATTAGGAGTCATAGAGAGTTTTCAACCGCATGTCTGGTGTCAATTATGTTAATGTTACTACCACTCTTTTTTCTTTGCTCTACCACAGAGTGGCTTCACACCTCTGTGCATCATTGCTTTTATCTATGGAAGGGGAATACATGGTCCTGCTCATCTATGTGGTTGCTGCTAGAATCATATGATAAAGATTTAGAAATGCGAGACAGTAGTAACCCACTTAGATTTATAAATCTAATAAGATCCCTCTGTTTATAGTTAAGGAGGAACCTATTCTTCAGCTCAATGATTTTTAACCACCATCCTAGATGATAGTTAATATGTGGCATCTGGAGGCCTTTTCGATTGTCCCAGTGAAGAAGCATACTACCAGATTCTAGTGGGAAAAGTCAAGAATATTGCAAAGCATACTATAGAAAGCTGGGAAGTTGCACTTCCCAAAACAAAACTTTTCCTGTCAGAAATACTAATGTGTCACAGCTGAGAAACCTTATTTTATATATCTAGATTCCCTAGTAAGAAACCTAGGCACAGAGTATCTACTGAGCTTCCCCTGGTTAGCAGCAATTGACCAGTGGGTTAATAAGACTTTCATCACCAGGACAAATACTATTGAGTTTAAAGGGAGAAAGACTTATTTGGCTCATAGATTAATAAGTCTCAGTCCTTCATGACAAGGAGGCATGACAGAGCCAAGCAGTTCATATCATCATGTCCACGAAGCACAGAGAGAAAGTCTTCACTCACAGACTTTGCCCCTTTTTTCCATTCTTTATTTCTCTGCAACTCCAGTATGCAGGATGGTGCTGCTCATATTCAGAGGAAGTCTTTCCCACCCTTAGTCATTTCTCTTTGGAAACACTTTATGATCGCAACCAGTGCTGCACTTTACAAACCTCCAGGGAGCCTCTCATTCTGATCAAGTTGATCATCAAGATGAGCCATCCCTCCATGTGTTGCCACAACTCATCCTTGGGAAACTAAGTATCACTGGTCACTCTGCCAGGAGACCTTAAAAGCTCCCAGCTTGTTTCCCCTGAAAAGTTTACATGTCTTTTTCTTTTGATGTCTGTTCATAACAGACCACAGCTTTAAAAAGTATACCTATATATGTTAAGTCCTGAGAGAGCTCCTAAACAATGATGGGACAAGGGAATGGTCTTGATGACTCCTGACACAGACCCTTTGTGCCTGGCAAGATATCTTTTATGAAAACTTTCTTAATATCCTTTTAAATAATATCTACTTTTTTAAAAATGCAACTGTAGTTCTTAAGAATATTTTTAAAAGCAAAATTTATGATCTATTACTAAGTCAACTTCTCATCTCTACTTTTCTGAGTTATGGAGTGAGCCTACCCTAGACCATCTTTTATGCTCTGAGGGGCTCCACAAAGGAGACTATTTTATCCAAAAGACAAAATGAACTACTATTTCTGGATGTAGAGAGATAACAAGGGTTTATATGGAATTTTGAATATTTTCTTCAAATATGAATAATTCTACTTTGAAGCAATAATTCCTATATTCAAATTTGTCTTTAATGATAGGAAAGTAACCCATTTTTTTTAAAAAACAAACTCTGGGTGAAATCATGTAGGAACCCACTTGGGAATGAGACATTTCAGAAAGAAAGAAAATAATTACAGACAGACAATACCAAAAAGTGATATTGTAAGAAAATGTACATGTATACAATATATCCACATAAATGTACAGACATACAGTGTGCCCACATATACAAAAAAGTGGTTATGCAAGAAAGCATAAATGTATACAGTGTGTCCACACTGACACAGAGATACACAGTATGACAACACACACACACACACACACACACACAGAGACACACAGGATGCAGAACAAAAACAATGTCAACCATCTGAGAAAATTCTAAGACAAATCTAAAATAATACTACACAAGTTGAGAATATGAAAATTAAAGTATTCTAAGGTCTTTCAAGCAAAAATTGAATATTATTAAGTTTCAGATTTTGCTTAAATATGTGTGATAAAACTTTAATGGTAGCCATAAGGAATGGAATTATCTTACATAAATTTAATTTCATGAAAGTGAAAAAAATAAAAATTTTAAAGCACCAAAAGTCTTATTCAATCCAATAAAAAAGAAAAAAAAAGAGGATGGGAAGAAAAAGCTGCAAATAAACAGGTCAGATAGAAATTTAGAAGTTGAGAAAAATAATTCAGTAATCATAAAAATGTAATTGGGAAATACTTGCCAGATAAAAGTCTACTGCTTCATATTTTTTATTCTACCATAAAACAGCTACACTAATATAAAACAAAATTATTAGCAACAATAAAAGTTATTGAGTATATAGCTACTGCACAGTGATAAAGATTGAATTAACGAGTGGAAGTGTATCAAAACTGTAAATAAGCCTAATTTTAACCTCTAACATGTTTAAATATCTGTAAACACATATATGAAAAAGGATAGAATGTAAAATTAGTAAGGCAAGGGAAATTGGCATACTCACCAACAGAGAACAATTTCAACGTAATTCCTCCAATTATTATTAGGTCAAGCAAGCAAATACAAAATGAATAGAGATATCCAACATGAAAATACAGAATTCATGATAACCTCAGGCATGTAGCATTCAAAATATATAGCCTAGGGAACTCCGGAAACAGTTCAATAGTAGACCATTTACTTAGCATATGAGACATCCTGAGTTTGATGCTCAGTACCACAAAGGGAAAGGGGACTACGTAATCCTAACATATTGAAGCACTTGCCTATCAAAAAGGGTGTCCGACTTATCAGAACAGGAATGACTCTCTAGTGTGTCTGAGTAGCCATCACAGTGCTTTCAGCAGCTCCTGTGGGTAGGGTTAGCATGGTGTCAGTGTGCCCTGTGGGAGGAGTCAGTATCATGAAGAGTCACAGAATTCTGTCCTCATTGAATGTGCCTCTCACTAAGGATGTCTGTGTTCACACCCAGATGTAGTGAGGAAAGGTAATGGTGTGAACCTGGAGTGAATCATAGAAATGGGAGGCAGAAGGAAATGAACAGAGATCAAGAAAGAGAACAAGGCTAAGAGAGAGAGGCACCAAGAATCCCACACTGACCATAAAAAAGCAGCTGACACTATAGCTGTCTCAGGAAGGAGGCAGGCTGCAGAGCCAGAACCTCCACTAGCACAGAAACAAGTGCAATAGAGACAGCAGGAGACAGCAGGTGCCTGCAGAGCCAGAGAAGCAGAACAGAGATTGTGTCTACTCACAAAGGGATGGGAGGCCCAGGAAGTGTGGAAGATGACACCAGGCAGAAATATGAAGCAGTGAATTTACATCTACTCGGTGCTGTGTTCTCCAGAAAACAAAAATGTTAACAGATTTGTTTAAGGAAGGCCTCCTCAGTTGCCTAGAAGATCTGAATGCAAGCCAGCTCAAGCCGCTGTAACAGGACGGAGAAGCTCCAAGGTGTGAGGCCTTTGCAGAAGCATCATTTGCTGCCTCTGAGCATTCTTTCTCCACCTATTACCATCTCTCACACCACAAGTCCAAAGTTGGAAGTCTGAACCCCCAAAGGCAAACCCAGGGCTTCCTTCACTTGTCCTCCAAGATCAGAGCATAGTTGTGTGCACTCCTGTCTCTGGTCTTTCACTCTCCAGGATGTGTATGTAAGCACAGCCCTTGCATCCAGTATAACTTGAGAATTATAAAGAATAAAGAATATTATTTGAGAGACTGAAAAAGCCTACAGGTTTTCCTTCATACAAAAACAAAAAACAAATAAACAAAAAACCAAAAACCTGAGATGGCTCCAAGGAGAAAAATATCATTATGAGGATCTGCATTTGGATCCCGATCCACAGAACCTATGTGAGAAGCATAATTTCAGCACAATAGCCGGGGTGGGGGTGAGGGGGCAAGAAGAGGAAGGCCCAGAAGATCCCAGGTTAGTGCTCCTGCTGCCTGCAGAGGGAACAAGAGACCTGGCCTCAAGTGGAAAAGAGAGTCAACTTCTGAACATTGTTATCTGAATTTTACATACATGGCATTACTCATACACAGAGACATATATACACACAGACACTCCACACTTATACACACACATGCACACATTATGCACACACTACACACAGAGGGACATACACACAGACACTTCACACTTACACACATGTGCACACATTATACACACACTGTACACACAGAAAACCATACATACACACAGACATTTCATATTTATACACACACACGCACACATTATGCACACACTCTACACACACACAGAAACATACATACACACAGACATTACACACTTATACACACATATAAACACATTACACATGCACACACAAAGACATACATACACAGATTCTAAACACACACACATATACACACACACATGCAGACACTATGCATGCACACACTACACATAGAGACATACATACACACACAGATACTACACATGTATGCATATATTATGCACACATACTACACACACATACACACATATACACACACAGAAACTACACACACATATACATTATGCACACCACACAGCATACAGCCATACACATACATACATCTATTTTAAAGTTCTGGAACTGGAGATACGATTCAGTTACTGCTCTTGCAGAGGGCCTGGGATGAGCACTCACCTAACATTTCACAACTTTTTAAACTCCAGCTCCAGGGTATCATCCCATACCTTGTTTTAGTCTCCATGGGCACTACACTTACATACACAAACCCACAAAAGTAAAAATACCTTTTCTAAAGTTCCTAGAAAATTTTGTTAATAATTTTGAAAAGTAATTCTATTTAATTTTCTTTTCCAAGTGTAGAAGACTGTATAAATAAAGTTCTCAGATTAAATGAGTATAAGTGTGCCATGGCATGTATGTGGAGTTGAGAAGATTCTTGTGACAAGTACATCAACCATTCGGAACATTTTCACCAATAATCTAATTGAATAATTATGAAATAACCCCTCCCCACATGATAGGTAGAGGCATTTTAAAATACTTTATATGGTCAGTATGGGCATCTTTCTATCTATCTAACACAACCACTGAAGTAGGAATGTGTTGGTTGACCATTAGCACTATTCAATATTATCCAAAAATACGTCCTTCTGATCACGTTTCCCCGGAGCATCAGCTTTAATGTACTGCTCTCGTGAGTCCTCCTAAGGTGCTCATGGGCCATCTATTCCTACATGCCCCGCCACAGCTGTCATCTAATACTTAATGCTGCCACTAATCCTCCCCACAGCAACTCCATAAACAACTTACACAGAATGCCGCTGGTTACAAAACATCAATTTTTATGATTTTTTTTAAAAAAAGAATTAGAACAAGCAAATGGGGAATGCCCTTCCAAAAAAAAAGGCTTATGAGAGCTGCTGATA
Organism: Sigmodon hispidus; assembly: GCA_004025045.1. NCBI lineage: Eukaryota > Metazoa > Chordata > Mammalia > Rodentia > Cricetidae > Sigmodon > Sigmodon hispidus. The sequence continues at coordinate 21,392 of PVIH01017630.1, forward strand.
GATAACATGAAAGTGAAAAATGGATTATGATAATGGAGGTCTCATACATGAAATACAAGCCCCAGCTTAAAGGAGTTAGAGAATGCAAACCCTACCTCTCCAAAGGGCAGTCAATAACCTGTCTAACAATTCACCAAACTCTCTGTCTGGCTCAGAGGGTCAAACAACTTGCCACCTATTGATCTACTCACACAGCAGGGCTCCATTGTAACTCCCTTAGTGTATTCAGAAAGGAAGGCCTTATCACAGGGATTCCACAGTAAACCTGACCTACCACAATAGGAAATGCTTATCAGCTATTGGAGCCTGTCACTTACATTTTGAATTATGGCAGAAAAGGCAAGATATTAATATGTATGACTGTGCCTCATTACACACACACAACACAACACAGCACAGATGTTGAGGAAAACTATGAGCTTCTGGGAGAGGAGGGAACTATAGTCCCTATATAGTTGCTGATATTGATCATGAGAACCTACAAACAAGGAAGTATGGGATAGCAATCAAAAGGTACTGTTGACTGTAGTCAAGAACAGCACATTTAGACTGGGGTTCAAGAGTCTAAGATGTGTCTGCAGTCTGAAAATAGATTAAAACAAAGCTTATAAGAAAAGAGTGAGACATACAAAAATACACTCATAAATATTTGTTACAAATAACAGTAAATATAGTGCTAACAGGAAAAAAATTAAAGCAAAAATAAATTATCCAAATTTTAATTTTAAAAGGACATTTTTATGTAAAACTATAAATATAATTTTATTTTCGATTACATTGTTTTTATTATAACAACTTACTGTCTGAGGGATAATTTTCTGGCCAAAAGTTAGCCAAATCAATTATGGGTGAAAAACAATGAATAAAAACAGTAAGAAGATGAATAACATATACTTCCAGACAGATCTTTACTGAACACATATAGCACTGACCACACTCAGAGCAGAACCACACTCAGGCACATCACTCTGAACAAAGTCCAAAAAGAACCCAACATACCTCTGAACACAACTGCTGATGAAAGCCTGGATCACAGTATGGATCTATGTGTGATTCACAGAATCTGATTTTTTGTTTGTTTGTTTTTCATAATTTGTAAGTGGCTTGTTTCCTCACTTTTCAAACTATCAAAGCACATTTTAACAAATAAATCTACTTAACTATTGCTTCCACGACAGAATTAGAGAACAATGATGGGAGGAAGTAGGAAACTGTCCAATACACTTTAATTTGTTAGCTTCTAAAGTTGTGTATTAAATTTACCTTAATATATTTTCCAGTATAAGCAAACTGAGTGAAGAAAAGAGGAAATTAAAACAAAACCGAATCTTTTGCATCATTATGCATTAAAGAAATGAACTGATTATTATCTAGTTAACTACTGTACCCTGACTGTTCTTGTCTATTCCACACACTCACTAAGCAAGTCATAGATACTCAAACCTAGATACTAAAGGCAGAATCTAACTACAATATATCAGTTCTCCTTTAAATGTACTTGTTCCTGGCCATTGATTGTATGATTACACTAAAACTCAATAGGTCATTATACTTCTCCAAGGCTCAGTGCCCCAGGGTAGGAAGAAAAATGTCCAGCCTTAACCTTTTTATCGAAGGTTAATGACATGGAGAGAAGGCAGGGGAGAGAGGGCGGGAGAGAGGGGAAGATGAAGAGGGAGAGAGGGAGAGAAAGAGAGAGAGAGATTGATTTTTGGAAGGTCTGAAGTAGAAGATCTGAACTAGGTGCCATGCTTTTTAAAAAAAATTACTACCTTCAAAACTCATCATATATATTAACTTCCAATTCAAACGGCAAAGCCAGGCACCTCCCATTCATAACCCAGCTGAGATATGCTTAAGTTTACATTTTCAACTCTTACACACACATACATATATGTATACATGAGGAAGAGAAAGGAAAAGAGGGGACATTGTTGAAAAGAATAAAGGCATTGAAAGTAGAAGGTAACGGCTAAAGATACAATCACATAGAGTCTCTTTGGTGGGCAAGCCTGACAGAGGATGACCCTAGAAATGTTGTCAAGGAGACAGTGACCAGGCTATTAAAAGAAGCTCGTCCTGGCCAGCTGACTAGAAGCATGCTAATTTTCTCAGCTACAACCCTCAAGAGCACAGACCCATGAGACAGCTGTCCCCATTTCCCATCTAGCAGACGAACCCTGTAGTTGCCCAGGCTCAGATCCAGGGTGGTAATTTGGCCTGCCCCAACATCCGCCCTATCTATGGTCTGCTGGAGCATGTGAAGAAACCTGACCCACAAACCCAAAACTGTAGCATCTCCACAACACAGCACACCAGCAGGATGTCCAGGAAGAATTCTAGTGGGGCCCCAGCATCAAATGTGTAGTGGAGACTAGAGATCTCAAACCAGACCAATGACACTTTGCCATGAACATTTGCAAGTAGAACTATATGAACCAAGGAGTAGATGGAGTGACTTGGGTCTCACTGTAACTTCCAGGAGGAGATTTTTTTTTATTCATTTTTTTCTCCTTTTATTTTCTTTATTTTTTTCTCTTAAATTTTGCTTTATTCAGGGGCTGGGTGCAGAGGTGGAGGGTGCATGCAAAGGGACAGAGGATGAATGAGATCCAAGATACATGATGTGAAAAATACATACAATAAATAAATTTTATTAATTAAAAAGATTTTAAAATTAAATAAAAACTGCATTTGTTGAAACTAGCATCTCACGTGGTATAAAGGTGAGGGTGTAGTGGGGGATAACATCGGAGCCACAGAAAGAATTTCTAGGAATGATAAAGTATTCTAGGAGCTGGAGAGGGGTTTACCCAGTGAAATCCCTGCTGCAAAAGCATGAAGACTCCAGTTGTATCCTTAATCAATTTTAAGAGTTCAAAGTAATCTTTAGATCAAAAGAGAATTGCTATTAGGAATCACTGTTGGGGAAATTTTCCGTTACTTAGGCCATAACATTTTCAATCAATAAAATTATTTGCTGGACTGAAGTAAGTTATATGTTAAAGAATTCTGATTTCAGACTAGGCTTTTTTCCTCAAAATTGAGACCAAAAATAGTAATATTAAATTGAATGTTTTGCTCAATTGAAAAAATATTTGAGGACTTTTTTCTAAATTTGCAAAATTTTACATAAATGGGCTTCAGCTGGTGTATCCATTCATTGATAGGTGATTGACTGCTAAGGGGTCCAACCTAAACATTGCAAAATCTGCTAATGGATTCTTAATTTGGTGGCAATATTAAGAGACAGTGGAAACTGAGAAGTGGAGATAAAGGAAAAGGTCCCAGGAGTGTGTTCTAAAGAGCTTGTTTTGCATCAGTCCCTAACTGCCTCTCTGCTTCCTGTCCACTAGGAGGTGAGTAGCTCTTCCTTAGCACATGCTTACTACCATGCCAGTCTGCTCACAGTAGCCTGGAGACAATGGAGTCAAGTCACCATGGACTGAAAACTCTGAAACCACGAGCCAAAAGAAATCTTTCCTTCTTTAAGTTTTATTTTTCATTTTAGTGCATTGTCTTTAGGCATTTTGTCACAGGAAAATATAAGTGGCACAATGTGTATTTCTGTTTACATTCTGGGGGTTAGTTATAGTTATTGTGTCTAGGGGAAATAGCACTACGTAATAATATGCTATGATGCAGTTCTTCCAAGTCTGTCTTAGTCACTGTTCTATTGCTGTGAAGAGACACAATGTTCAAGGCAACTCTTAAAAGGGAGAGCATTTAATTGGGGGCTGGCTTCCAGGTTCAGAGGTTTAGTCCATTATCATCATGGTGGGGAGCATGGCAGCATGAAGGTAAGCGCTGAAGCAACAGCTGAAAACTACATCTGATCCCTAAGCAGATTGAGAGAGTGAGATTGGGCTTGGCTTGGGCTTTTAAAACTCCAAAGCCCACCCCTAGTGACACACTTCCTCTAACAAAGCCACACCTACTCCAACAAGGCCACACTCCCTTATTCTTCTAATCTTTTCTAATAGTTTCACTCCCTAGTGACTATGCATTCAAATATAAGGGCATGTATGGGAAGGGGCACTGCAAACTCAAAGTTCTATGGTAATCAGGTTGGGAGCTCAAACTCGACCATATAACTAACTCTAGTTCCCGGAGACTTAACACTCTCACACAGACCTACATGTAGGCAAAACACTAATGTTAAAATTAAAAAAAAAAAAAAGTATTTTCACCAGTTCCTTTGCTCCACAGAGTGTCCGTTGTTAAATACTGACCAGTGTGCACAAGGATTTTAGCTGTTAATGTTCTGTTTTGTTTGCTTATTTTGTATATGGGAATCTTTTTTTGAGATGGGATCTCACTGTGTAACTCTGGCTTGGCCTCCTACCTCACCTCTCCAGTGGAGGGATTACAGTCGTGTACCATCATGCCTAGCTGATCACAGACTCAACGCTGCACAATTCTCTCTTTCCTCTGATAAGAATTATTTTGATTCATGGAAACAAAGGGTTTTCTCAAAGTTGTTACTTTTATTTAGAAAATAAAACTGTACAAAAAGCAAAAGCAGTGTAATATCATTGAACCATTTAATTATGTCCTTTTGATAATAAAATAACAGTTGCTATGAAATAAAAGAGGAGACAAGAAAGAGAAAAAAAAGATGACAGTATAAGCAAACAAGAAAGAAATATGTTCTGAACAGAAATTCCCATAACCCACTTCTGACTCTAAAGAGTTTATTCTGAAAAAGGAGGTCTCTCTTGTATTGGAACTAATTCATATCTTTAGAAAGGGTCTGAGCAACACCCATTTCTCAAAGCATACTCTCACTCTTCCTTATGATGCTACATTCAGCAGATGGTACAGTCATTTTTTATGTGTTTCTTCTTTCAATAAAATTCAGCAACACCAACCAGTTGTCATCCTACAAAAAGACAGCCCTCAATGCAGATTAATTTAGAAGCAGCCTTGTCAGGATTTTGAAAGCCTATAATCTTACAAAAATGTAAGATCTTTGAGTGTACTTTCTACGCACAATAAACAAGATAATTATCCCCCTTTCCTTGAGTATTGAACATTCTCACTGATGTGAGACAATGGGGAGATAGCATTCTTCAGGTTTTTTTATTTTTTTCTTTTACACAATAATGTATTCAGGGCTTATACTTGTGCAAAGAGACACACATGTGATGAAAGTAATGATCTTTTATATTTTATTTATCAACTAAAAGTTTTTTTCATTCAAAAAAGATTTATAGGTGGGCATACTTTCATGCTATCCATTTCCTATGATATAGGTCTATGTTTTTTGTAACTGTCACTCCTCATTAAAACATCCCTTAAACTGTAACACCAAGGTCTCTCAAGCATTCATTCCTTCAACCAATAATTATCAGGTATCTAATAATAAAATTGCTGTTTATTCACCATAGATGATTCAGACTACACAATAACATATAGAACTATATAACTGTCTTCTATTGTTGCCAATCAAATATAAAACAAAATTTAGAATGGGAGAGAGAATTATAAAGTGAGGTACACACTCCCAATCATTAATCTTGATACTAAATGTATATATTAATACAAAAAGACCTTTCTACAAATTTCTCTTGAAATAGGAGAGGTTTACATTTTCATATACAGAAAGTTAAGAATAGATAAAATGGTTTAGAAGAAGTTCCATAAACAGTGTCCCATGAGAAACAGAGTCCCTGTGATATAAATAAATAGGTTTTAATAGCTGTTTCAAAACAACAAAAAAAAATCAAGTGTACTCCATCATTGCATGTGTTTGGGCAATGAGGGATCAACCAAGTTCAAAAGGACTTTTCAGCAGTTCCCAAACTTGCCCTCTCTTTCTAGGAACATCTTATATACCTGATGTTCTGTAGAGCACATCCCGAGAAACATTGACCCACACAAACTTCAGCCTAAGTATTTACATAGAAAAGGAATGAATGTTAAAAGGCTAGAAAGAAAATTACCATGATTTTTACAATCTCCCCTCAGCCCTGAGACTTTGTTGTTGTGAGATATTTGTACACTGGAAAAATGTGTCACTGATTGATTTAATAAAGGGATGAAGGGACAATATCTAGGGAAGAAGAGGCTAGACAGGAATTTCAGAGACAGAGAGGACTCTGGGAAAAACAAAAGCAAGTTGCCAGCTAGACATGGAGAGGAAACAGAAGGTACAAGAGAGGTTTTTTCATATGGCAAAAGCTATACTAATATAAATAGGTTATTTTAAGTTATAGGAGCCAGTTGAAACAAGCCTAAGCTATAGGCTGAGCTTTCATAATTAATAAGTCTCTGTGTCATTATTTGGGAGCTTGTGGTACAAACAAAGACTACGTTTCATCACTTCTTGGGTGTTTCTCCTCACTTCGAGTTTCCCCACCCTTTATAGCCCTGTTCAAATGTTTCTGTCCCTTAAGCTTCCCTGTGTCCATTCAGCTACAGACTTACTGCACTCCCGGAGCCACTCACAATAACCCACCATATCTCCATGTGTTTGTGAGCTCCTTATTTATTTCCTGTATGCTTTCCTGGGGAAGAAAAGGAGCTTTCAAAACATATTTAATGGATAAGTAAATGTCTTAAAAACTGACAAACCTAAAGGATGTGTCAGTGAAGAGGGTATCAGAAACCATTCAAAGACTGGGATGAACCTGACATACAGACATTCTCAGAAGAATGCTGCAGACTCCATCACTGAAAGGGAGTCTAAGCTTCAGCCCTTTAAATATATCTGGCTTATAGGCATTTATAAATTGCTGAAATTAAAGCTTCATCTCTAAGATTTCTTATACACTCATTAAGCTGACTCTGTCACATCTTAGAGTTAGTGACTTTTTATGGCTTCTTAATTATACAGGATACCATAGTAAATTAGTAGAATCCAAACAGTAAAATCAGAGATCAAATCTGACCAGTCAAGTACCAAACAATTAAAAGATTCAATTTATACATTCAGAGAAACATGTTTCTTTTTCTTCATTTGTTTTTTTAAGTGTTATGGTCTCAATCTGACAGTTGAAACCATTGACAATTGAAAGTACACACACACATAATCCCAATGAACTGCATGTGCACATCTAAGACACCAGAGAATTAGGAAACGTCCAATATCTTAAGTGATCAAGTAAAAACAAAACAAAAATACACCCAGACTACCGTGTGTGTTGCTGCACTGTTTCCAGGGGCTAGGTCTTGGAGTTGACCTAAGTGACCTTCAGCAATGAAAAATGGAATAAAGAAACCATGGCATTCGTATACACAGAATAGTACTCAGCCTTAACAAGGGAATCCTGACTATCAACATTAATGAACCTGGGAGCCATTATGTTACGGAAAATATGTCAGGGGAAAAAAGACAAATATAGAAAGATAATATTTCTTATAGAATCTTTAAGAAAGGAAACTCCAACTTATACAACCAAGGATGGTCACCAGAGCTGGCAGTGGACATTTACAAAGATAGGATCACCACATACAGAATTTTATTTCTCTGAATGGAGATATTCTGGAGACCTACTGTATAGTGCGGTGATTGCAGTTAGCAGCATATTTTATGCCTCAAAATTGCTAAGAAAATTGATATAAGTATTTTCAGCACACCCTCAAAAATACATATGTGAATTAACGCATATGCTAAATGGCTCCATTTAGCCCTTCTCCAAATATGTACATACACCAAAGCACAAAGTGTAAGAAGAAGGCAGACATGTGACTTCTCATTTGCACTATAAAATTCAGTAGTGCTGGGTTATAAACAATATTTCCATCATTTTCTGCTCTCTTCAAATGGCTTCACTTGTTACTTTTCTCATGGCTGTGACCAAATGCCTGATAGACAAATACCTTATGTGAGGAAGGATTTCTTCTGCCCTGGCTTTTAGGAAGTGTAGTCCTTGCTGGTTAGGAAGATTGACAGAGGGAGAAGCAGCAGGAATGAGTGATGAAGCTTCTTGTGGCTCCTGGGCCTGGAAGCCAAGGAAGCCAGTGGGGAAGCAGGGCTAGGCTGTATCTTCAAAGGCCCACACACAGTGATCATCTCTGTCAGGCATGTCTCACCTTCCTCAGATTCATAGTTTCCATAAAACAGGGTTCCCAACCAAGGAACAAGCATTCAAATACATGAGTCTGCAGAAAACAAATCTGTTACAAACCCTAGCAATAACCAAAGGAGAAAATGTCCCTTTTTGGATGAGAAGAAAAGCAGAATTCAGCTCTAGCCCATGGTCTCTTATTGTGTTGTGTTCTCAGCAGGATTAAAATGTTGGGTGACAGCCAAGCAGCCTTTTCAGATACAATAGAAGCTGACCCCTGAGCCACAAATATAAACTCTGGGGAAGGATGACATCACATAGCTGGTTGCTTTTTCCTAATGCTTTCATCTCTTTTAAAATACCTTGTTGATTAACTTAAGAAGGAAGACAAAAGATGGTTCCGTGTTCCATGCATTAGTTATGACTGTGAACAAACACGTAACAATTAAGACATTCCTTGGTCAAATGTCTTCCAAGACTTGAACATGTCACATCCTTTCTTGTTACTCTGTGCCTACAGGCAGTGACAAGTCAGGCAGACCCAAAGACAGCAGAAATATCTATAGGGAAGTGTTTTATTTCTGCAGAAAGGTCTATCAACATTATAATCCATAGTTCTCCTAAATTCATTCAACCATAAGCCACCTCATATTTAATGTCCCCCAAATAAGACTTTAAAATGTGTTTTAAGTTCATTCTGTTTTGTCCCATCAATAAATTAAGTTACATAAGTGTTAATTAAGCATATATTCATAGTATGGAATCCATCAATGTACTGAAGTTTTATAAAAATCTGGGGCCTAAGATAACTACTGCATGAAAAAGGGTCTCCATCCTTATTCTAACACCAGCTAGCTCTGATGAGACTATGCCTTCTCACCCAGAAGTCCCTTTCTCATACTGTAGAATGGGTCTGCTATCCCTCCTGCATACCCAAGCAGCACTGTCAAAGGTATTCATTGGAATAAATTATAAAGATATAAATTCCAAGTATTATTTACTTTATCAAGATGATTAGCTTTCTATTTGTCCCTCATCCCATCCCTTACATTATTGCTGCATAGATTGTAAACCTCCCTTTGTAGGGCATGCAAGTACCACAGGATAATTACATAACTTATAAATCCCAGTGTTTGCTCAACAGGGAACTTCTAAGTGTCAAGAGCAATGCACTATAATGCAAAGGGAATAGCCTTCCCAGATAAAAATTTCCACTGTGGCAGCTTCCCTAGGAAGAACGTCCTATGCTGAATTCTTACCATATCCCTTGTCATTTGCATGGGCAATTTCTGTCTTGTTTTTCCTGCACACACTGTTCTGAAGGAGTGGGTACCCCATCAGTCACTGTGACAGCCCTACATTACAGATCAATGCAATTTGTTTATTGACTTCTGAATACCAAATTCCTTCATGGAAAGTCACAGACCCACAACATGCTTGGAAAACATGTAAATACAGACACTTCCTGACAGTTCTTGACAGCTGCTCCTTGCAAAATCTCCCAGAATGCATTTCTTCCTTCAAGACCACTCTACGGCCAGCCACAGTACATATCTACAAAACATGAGACAACGGGACAGAAACAATGGCGTTGGTGTCTTGTGAGTTTTGAAACCTAAAAGTGGTATAATTTTGAATAAACAGTTCTTCAGAGACATGGAGCCAGTAGGGTGGAGAGGGAGAGAGGGAGGGAAGATGGAAAAGAGACTGATGGATTTTAAGGCTTATTATGATCACCAGGTCAGCAAGCTAGAGGTACCTTCTGTGGTCTACAATTCAAAGCAGATGAGAGGTTAAACGCCTTCTCCATATCTCGGTCTTTTCTCTTAGCCTCTCCACATATTAAATGGGGGCAGTAGATTATACTCCCCAAAGTATTCAGGTTTAATTTCATCTTTGAATATATCTTCATTGCAATGTCTAAACTGATGTTTGACACAAAACTAGGTACTATGACCAAGGAAAAGTGATATATCAAATTAAGCATCTCAGTTGCCTTTCATGATTTTTTTCAATATGAGGGTAGTTAGTAAAGATCATCCAACCCATGGGATGGGTGCTTCTGCTTCATGTTTTCAGAGAACAGGTTTTAGCAGTTTTCTCAAGAGTTGGGAGGAGAATTTAGTAATCATATTCATTCCAGTTAAGCTCATAAAAAGATGGACCTCAGCACCAGTGTTGATAGTTCAGTGCAAGGTGATACAATATTTCAGGACCACATCATAATTTTGCTTACTAACATGACCCTTCCCTGCATGCACTCAAATATTTTCAACCCTTTAAGACCCAGGTCTGGGCAGGTGGTGGAACATGTCTTTTATCTCAACACTTAGGAGTCAGAGGCAGGCAAATCTCTGAGTTCGAGGCCAACCTGATCTACAGAGGGAGTTTCAGGACTACATAAAAAAAAAACCCTGTCTTACCCCCCCAAAAAAAAGACTCCTGTGTGATATCACTATGTCCAAAGTCTTCCCATGCCCCAAACTGAGTACCACTAACCCAAATACTATGCTGTCACCCTGTCTTTTCCCTCCACCTTGCTACTACCCACTACACTTGTCTCTTGTCCCCCACCCACAGTGCTGCAGGTCCTCTGGACAAAGGTTGTGTACCCCATCTCTGGTCACTGAAGTGGACAGAGAAGGTCACTTCAAGGCACTGTGAACTATGAAAGAAAGAATCCCTGCACACCCCTCCTTTCTCTCTCTCTCTCTCCATTGCAAATGTAACATCTTACTTGTTATAAAACATTCTTGCTGGCCTGAAGAATTCTTCTTCACAGTGCCTTGCTCCTCAGGAGCATGAGCCTTGTCATCCTCCCCAAAGTCAAAGTGAAGATTAGCAGGTACTGACGAACACAGTGTTTGAATGACCTTGGCAGAGTGGAGAGGAGAGGAGCTAATTCCGACCTAAAGTCCCTCCTAGCTCTAAGTAATTTTATATGATAGTCACCATTGTCTCAAGGCATGACACACACTATTATTTATTTATAATATACATTTGGACTCTCTAATTAGATTGTCCCCTTCACTGAATGACACTGGATAAATATTGATACATTCTCACTTTCTGATGATTTGTTCAATTCCAACTGAGACTGCATGACTTCTTGTAACTTTTAAGAATTTCCCTCAATTTAGTCACCTTTCAGCACAACTACATTGTAGGAACATTAACATCACTCTTCATAGCCTACAAGTAAGACAGCCATGTTATTTCCCCTTTGACATATGACAAAACTCAGACACAATGTCTCTGACAATGGCACCTTGGCCTTAGGATCCAAGGTATTTCAGGGCACAATGCTGCTTGTTACATGAAAATGAAGCCTTTTGGCTTCCTTAGAATTTATAAGTGTATACAACATCTTTCTCTGACTTAATGTGAGGTTAGCTGCTTCTGGCTGTCAATAACTCTCTGTTCTTTTCCTTTTTTCATCCCAATAGAAGCTGACTAAGAGAAGAACTCCCACTATTGGAACCAACCATTTGTATAAGGACTGTGAGGTGCCCTAAGAAGCAAGGCAGAACAGTCCCCACAGGGCAGTAATGGTGGCCAGCCATCCTACCTCCCTCAAATCTCCAATTCTAGCTATTGCCCGGGGTTCTTGTGAGTTCTAGCCATGAGCAGTTTTGCATCCTAATCTTGACAACCTATTCTTTTTCTCTGAGACTTTTGGTAATAGGAATTTTGTTTCAGTCTTTATTTTTTTCTCCTATAATTTTATGATACAGTGTCTCACTCAAGCTAGTCATCAACTCATAATCCTTCTGCCTCAGCCTCCAAGTAAGCACTTAAATTACTGGTATGAACTGCCATGACCAGCATTCTTATTGTATTTTAATTAAAATTTATTTGTAACTGACACACTAAAGCCATGAGATTTATATATAATCATAGGCTATTACTTGCTATCTTTATACATATATACTTTGTATAATGTTTGAGTCAGATTAGTCTCATTCACCTCTTTAAACATTTATTTCTTCATGGTAAACATCTTCAAATATTTCTCTTAGCTTTTCGAAATGTACAGATTAGTGTTCATTAGTATTACAGTGCATTATTACTACCCTTAGTTCACTATGTATTACAGTATTGGTGCACTAATGCTGTAGTGTACTGGTTTCTTACTCCTGGATATTTGTAGCTGGGTACCTGATGGTCACCCCTCCTCATTTCTCCTTCCTTTCTGGTAACTTGTGCATTTGTCTACTTACTTTGCTCTAAGTTTTGACCTCAGTCTACCATGGAACCAGCCACTCATGGAATATTCAAGAACCTTCTTTAGAAGAAATTAGACATCCCTGAAACCAAGCCAAGATTTCAAAAAGAAAGAGGATGCCTATCTCTCCTGCTTAAAGGATGGGAGAGGTCCACAGAATCCGGGATCTTAAAACAGTTGCCATCTCATCCCCTTCCTGTGCAAGAAGGTTTCACATTCAGAGATCACATTAGCTATTTTGATACTTACTTAATTGAAATGTCTCAGACATAGGCAAGGGGGAAAAGGTCTCAATACTATGCTTAGAAAAGTAATGTTCTGCTTTTGCTTGCTTTGTTTTGTTGGGGTTTTTTGTGTTGAGAAGAAAATCCTGGGTTACCATGAGATACTATTCCCCCAAAAACACTGGTTCTGAAGCTACGTGGACAGGAATGGCTATCAACCCATATGGTTCCCTGCACAAAACTGAAGTGACCAGATGAATTCATCCCTGCTAACCTTCTCCCCGCATCATGACCAGGTGCAACCCAAGATGTATAGTTTGGAATTTTCTCAGAAGAAAGAAACATTAAGGAATGCTTAATTTTGAATGATTCATTAGTTTTGATCTTATTTTCCCCAGTCTTCTTTTGATTTTATTTTTGCCTAATACAGGTTCTCAGTATGTTCCCTAGGCTGGTCTGGTACTTGCTAGATAGCCCAGACTGGCCTCAAACTTACTACCCCTCCAGGCTAGCTTCTCAGGTACTAGCATGCAGGTGTAACACCAACAAGCCTGACTTTGTTTCTCACCGTTTAAAACTTGTGACTGTATCTTAAGTGTCTTTACTCTGGAGAGCGCTAAGAGAAACATAGAACATTCTTACCAGGACTTGTTTCTGGAGGTAGAGAATTTAGGAAGCAAGCTTTTCCTCTTTCTCTTTTTCTTTGTTTGAGGCATTTATAGTGAACATTATAGAGAGAAATAACAAAGCCATTTCAAATATAAAAATAAACCTTGGCTTCTCTATAAACCCCCTCAAGGGAACCTCAGGATAATGACACTGAGGATAATGCTAAGCCAGAATTTAAAATTTTATTTTAAAGGGTGTGACCTGATGTTAGGACTAAATCAGCAAGAAGAATCGTACAGCCATGAAAATCTAAACACTCTGGATATTGAAGAAAATAGGCAAAAAATATGATGAAAAACAGGAAGTTTTGTTTAATACTAACTGCATATCCCCCATATCTCTTCTCCACCCCCCCTTCCCCTTGTGTTTATGTGCATGTTGAGACAGAAGACAGAACCTAGGGCCTCACATTTGCTAGTCAAATGCTCCTCCACAATGCTATACCCCAACCTAATTAACATTTTTGTTTCTAAATAAGCTTCTGGTCTATACATCATAACACCTTATATACCTAACAAATTACACTCAATACAAAATAGCATGCGTTAGTTGCTCTTTTGATTTTTATTTCTATTTGTTTTGTTGGTTGCGGGGGATAAGAAGTGGTCATTAAATTAGACTCAGATAGACACATTTTATGGTGAGTAGGTGGACTAGCTGTCACTGTTCTAAACATCCCAGGTCAGCCACACTCCCTGGCCATCACAGTCATATCCTCTTGCTCTGGAAACACTTAATCAGGGCACTGCCTCTGGGGCAGTAGCCAGTGGTCCAGACTTTGGGGGTTTTGTTTTGTTTCGTTTGTCTCCAAAACAAGCTCCTTCTGTTTTCTTTGACATGCAAGAAATTCAAAGAAGTTTCTTTTAAGTCATTTTCAATTCATATTTTGTATTTAAATTTCCTTGGCTGAAGATGAAAAGACAGGAAAGAACAAATGCATTTTTTCCCAAATGTCCTAAGAATTCTGAAAAAACGGTGACAATGCCAGGTTGTGCCTGAGATCTCTATTAATGGCACTGGATACATTTTATTTTCTTGAAACTCTGCATTAAAAGAGATGTATAACTCAACATTTGCTCCAAAATATATAGTACAATTACAGTTTCCCAAAGTGCCCAATGTGTTGGTGAATTTGAGAGCTGATTGCCCAGCGCTGCTGGCTAAGTGCTGTGTAAACACCAAGACTGATTTGGAGTGTCTTAGAGCTACTTCATCAAACAGCGGTACTTTAAAGCATTCTCACTTCTTGGCTGAAAATGGGAGTGATTGAAGTTCTGTTCCTTGTGAGCAGGAGGAGTGTTCTGAAGCAGAAAGAGCAGCCAGCTGATTTCTAAATCAATGCAGCTTCTTCACCCGGGGAACCACTGGGACTGAGGTGTTGGGGGGGGGTGTTTGATTGGGGTTTGAGGTTTTTTTGTTTGTTTGGTTGGTTGGTTAGTTTGGTTTGGGGTTTTGGTTTTTGGCTTTTAATTTCTGCTATCTTACAATTACATGCTTTCTAAATTTTACCAAAAATGGCACAGCAAGTTATAACCTTGAGCTAAGGCTCCAATATTCAAAGAAAGCCTAAGCAAGTCTTTTAAAATTCATAATTTCAATGAAAATATTGACAATTTTCAGTACTGGCAAGACTTCTCAGAGACCTCAAGAGACGTTCTAAGAGAACCAGTGCTCAGAAGGTAATAATTGTCTCAATGGGTTAATCACACACTCAAGGGCAACAGGGCGGGGGTAGGAGGTCTATGCTACCAGTTACAGGTCCTTTGACTTTGGTGTCAACATTGATTCGACATACTAAAGCTATAATACAAAATGATCACATGTGTAAGTGAAAATCAACCCATCTGTTTCACTAGCTCCAAGGACCTTTTCAAGGGCTCCGTCTCTCACTAGCTCCTGCACTTGCCCATGTAATCCATCCCCTCTGTGTCTCAGCTTCCCACCTCTACAATGGCAATACTAATACCATGTAGCTCACAGAGCTGAAGGAGTATTTGTAAAGAGCTCTAGCAGGTCTAGCCCACAAGAGTGGTCTGTGTTCTGTAAACAGACATGTCCACAATTGTTTCTACCACTCACTGAGTGAGGAGTCTGCAGTGTCTAGTAATCTAAACAAGTTACCATCAAGCATCTTTCGAGAGAATTCATAACTCAGAGTGAATACACCAGTGAGACACACAATAAAATCAGTTGGGATGCCTTAGCAGGCCTGCCCTGTGGCTATGTGCAAAATGTTCAGTCTGTGTTGCAGCTTGGCGGTCTCTGGGTATTTGACACAACAGAGACCAATAAACCAGGTTGAGAATGGTCTGTGTTAACAGTAAGCCATGTTAGAAGGATAGGAGGAAGTTCCAAACAGCTGTACTGAATGATGCTGTGTGCTAGACACCATTTCAGACATCTTATTATCACAATGTAGAGACCATTATCTGCTTTTCTTTGCAGAAAACACTTTGTCATCTTGACACTAATAAGTAATAAGGTGGTTCAATGATGACTGACATCCTCCCATGAGTCTAGTTTCTGAGTCACTGGTACACAATGCTCCCTTTTTTCATTCATAAAAACTTTTTTTCAAAAATAAAATGGAAACATACTCAATTCTAGAATCCAATCAAGTATCAGATCAGGCAATCAAAATTTGTCAAACTTGTGAAATTCTCTATGTTAACAACTGGAAATGTAATGACTGATTGCGATTGCCCTTCAGACATGTGAAAAGCAGCAAGGAAAGGTACGGAGGCAATAGGACCAAGCAAGTGCTACTGGTGGGTAAATTAAATACAATCACATTGGAGACACAAAATGATGGTGCACTTAGCAATACTACTGCTAAGTATATCACAAAGACCCACAACACCTGCACATCTCCATCCACAGTATCAAACTAAAAGAGTAGTCTATGCTGGAATACTACACAATATTGAAAAGGTCAACCATGATGTACAACAACCTTAAACAGTGTGGGCAGACTTGATGCTGAGAGAAAAGGCTAAGATCACAAGGAAAAGCAAGGCAGGGTATCATTCGCATGCAGAGCACTGGGAAAGACAGGAAGGAAGCTCCGAACGGAAGTCAGTGCAGAAGTTCCTCCAGAGAGAGAGCATGTGGTCAGGATGATGTCCTACATCACTGGCCATCTCTTTCTTGATCTTGATGGTGAATGCAAAGGTGTGAATTTTACGACTTTCAATGAACATCTGATTGACAGGATGTTTTTTCCAAGTATGACAAATTTTACAAAAAAATTTAAACAGGTAAAAAATAATAATTTACTTGTATTGTTAAAAACAAATGAGTTGTACATATAATCACAATAAAATAAGAGAAAATCCTATAGAGCAGGGGAAGGAAAGCAAAGAATCTGTCCATGTGCCAGGCAGAAGTTTATGTGGGGTTTCACAGGAAGGGAGAAGCTGGAGGTGGGGAGGGCAGGACAACCTCCTGGACAGGGCCACTATTTGACTCCTACTGTGAGCTTGGACAGTGTTTCTGAGTTAAGTGCCAAGGGGCAGACCAAGCATGTCAGCTATAGAAGACAAAGCTTGCCATGGAGGCAGGAAACAGACCCTGGGTTTCTCAAAGAAACAGCAATTATTAATTCTGTATCTTCATGAGTAAAGATTAGGTACCAGTCCCCAGATGTGTAATTCTCTTGAGTCTCCATCCAGGTCTCAGTTTGCCTCTCCAAAGAGTTTAGGAAATCAGACTGTCTGAAACAGAGACTTTCTCCAACACCAGAAAAAGTTCAAACTTGCCCATTGTTTTTTTTTTTTATTTTACTAAAAGATGCAGCAGTCAACTGAAAGTAGAACCAATGTCATATCACTTTTAGAGCTAACTGCAGTTTGATATATTTCTTGTAAATATTACTACTAATAAATATTAAATCATGTTATTTACTAATTGTAAACATTGCTAATGATGGCGACTGTCTGACGACCGGCTCTGGCTGGGGAGATAGAGAGTCTTACTTTAGCATCACATGCCACAGTTTATTCCTTGTTTGTCAGTCATGAGCCAGGCCAGGCCCAGACAAGAGAAACCTGTCTCCTTCATTCTACCAGAATCATCTAGATAGCCCAGGGAGCCTGTGTCTGCAACTGTCAATGCTTTGACTGTATTATATCTATGACAGATGCCATTTGCTGGGGTCCATCTTCCAGCCTGCTTCCTCTGGCCCCATATCACCCATGCTAACCACAAAGCAAATGTCCTCTGAGAGATGTTGGACGAGCATTCCCAGGTGAAAAGCCTTACACGTGGTACTAGCAGACACAGAATTCACAAAACACCAGAATGTTAAAGACAAGGTCACTTTTCAAAATTCTTTTAGAATGTTCAGAGAAATGAGGAAGCAACTTCATGGCATCAAAGAATAATTTAGCCAAGTTGGTAATATATACCTGGAATCCCAGGAGATAAAGGCAAGGAAAACACACTGCAGGGCCCGTAGCAAATTCCCTAGCTTCAAAGTGAGAAGAATCTATCTAAAAAGCAAACAAACAGCTCAGCAGAAGAGTGCCTACCTAGCATGCACACAGCCCTAGATTCGTTCAATGATATTGCAAAAATTAACTAATTCATTAATTGATATCTTTTCTAGCTGCTTCAAAATGGGAAGATGATATTCTCGTGATGGTGTGATTCCCTGAGTGTGGATATGTGACTTAATAAGTTCATATTTTCTATCAAATAGCCTTCACTCAAGATCTCCTGGCTAAGTAAGATTCACGGGGACTAAGTCAGGATGTTCTGTGCTAGCCCAGCATGTATCCATTTCAAGTTATTTTACTAAAGCTCAAATCATTTGCTGCTTTGATTGAAATTCTCTATTGCCATAACTTTTTTGTCCTCTATCAACTGAAAAAAGAAATCAGGATCATTTCAAATTTTTCATTGCATAGTTTAGAATACAAGCTCACAGGAATAAGCTAAATATTCTCACATTCAAGCTAAAATAATTCAATGACAAGCCTCAGTTTATAATGTCTCAGATTAAGCCAAATCATGTTCAAATCCAAATTAAGGAGTCATCTTTGGGAAGGTTCCAACAGAAATACTAAGTCACATTTGAAATAAAGGTTCTAGACAAAAATTTGAATACGATACCATTTGGGCATCAGGACATCAACTTGTTATGAAATATCTGAGTCCTGCCAGATGCAAATATTTTAAATCCCCATGACATTCTCTTCCTTCCACTTGGGTCTGATTCGGGGTCATCTAAAAATAGCAGCTGGAGATATGGCCATCTCTCCCAGGCATTGCTAGGGAGGTGCTTCCAAGGGGCAGCAGTTACAGATTAAAGAGACAGGGCAGCTGGTAAAGCTTCTTGCAGAGAGGGGCTAAAAAAGTGGAGCTTCTCCTGGTGAGGGGTAGAGCTCTTCCTCCATTCAGCACGTCTCCTTCCACCTCAGCTCCCCTTACACTTGTTTCTCAATAGTCATCACTCAGACACAAGGGGTATTTCCATTCTAGGCCAATAACAGAATCTGGAGTCCTAGAGCTCACCCGGAGCAAGGATTCTCAAACTAGAGTGTACATCAGAGCTGTGTGAAGCCTGCCAAGCACAGTGGTCTTCGGCTTGGACCTTGGAGCCCACTCACTCTCATCTGCTCAGAGACATGAGTCTAGAAATCATCCACCTTTTCTTTCTACTTGTTTGTGTATAAATTTGCCTTTGTTTTTCCTATTTTTATTAAACCCATTCTTCCACCAATACCCTACTTTTTCTCTTACCATATAATTAAACACCTCCAAAAACTCTGTATTTGCTTTTTCTAACTCTCTTGCCCACTCTCAACATCACCATTTGGCTGAATCCACTCATCAGGAGGTCTCGGTGTTGCCAATCCAACCACCAATATCCTCAGCCATCTCATTTTCTCAGTGAGCAGTTTTGACTCAGTTTATCTATCCTTCCTTCCTGAAATACTTCTTTATTTGGCTCCTAGGAGAGAATGTTCCTTGGTTTTCCTGACATCTTTCTGGGTGGCATAGGTTGCCTTGTATGTTGCCCCCACCCCCAAAAAACATTATTAAGCTTTTTAAGTTTTTTTTAACTATGTATTGAGGGGGGTAGGCGCTGGAAAAGTCAGAGACATCAGATTCCCTGAAACAGGAGATACAGCAGTTGTGAGCCACGTGACATAGGTGCTGGGAACTGAACTTAGATCCTCTGGAAGAACAGATTATGCTGTTTACTGCCCAGCCATCTCTTAAGCAACTATACTGAAACTTAATGCCCACAGCCTAAGACTGTGAGCCTGTTTGGAAATGAAGTCTTTGCAGTTGTAACCAACTTGAGGTAAGGTTTGGGTGGTCCTTGACCTGTATGGTAAGTAGGCTCACTAAAGTGCATAAATCCTGCAGACCCAGAGGGAAGAGGATGCAAAGTCACCATGAAAAAGGTAGTTGTAAACACCCTGGACTGACCCTTCAAACCCCAGGCCAACTATAGGAACACCTGACTCACTCTTGAGGGAGGGGGGAAAGAACTGGATTTGGCCAGAAGTGGAGACTGATCTAAGCATTATTGGGTCAGTGGGACCATAGGACTGTCTGCTCCCTGCCCAGGGAGGGGATGGGGAGTTGCAGAGAAGAAAAATGACCAGATGTGTTGGGAGGGGGAAGAGACCTTGAATAAGGA
>PVIH01017631.1:0-41173 GCA_004025045.1 Sigmodon hispidus
ATTGTTGTACATGGACAAATAGCTGTTTGTAACATTCTTTATTTGGACCAGTGTCCTATCAGTTTAAGGGTACATTGTAGAGCTGAACCTCTGAGTTACTGTGCAAGATTTCTTTTCCATGCTGTCATTTGTAATATGTTTGTGAGAATCCTTGGGATTAAAGTTTTGGTTACAAATTGTTTAACTTGAAAAAAAAAAATAGATGTGAAGTCAAGAGTCATTATCTTCATTCCACGACTCTGCTGAAATTTCCCCAGATGCCCTTAGCCAGTGATATCAGATGAAAAGAGAAAGTCTATAAAGCCATAGACCCTGGATCAGAAGTTGATAAAGCAGAAACACAGAAGTTGGGACTTCTTAAAGCAATAAGCCTAAGAGTTATGTCTAGAAAACCAAGAGCTAACAATGCTGACTTAAGAGTTAAAATAAAAATCACAAAGGAGAATGCAACCTACTATCCTGATAATTATTATGGCACACAAGGAATTAAAGCCAGCTTCACTCCAAGGGCAAAAATAAATCAAGGCAAAACTCATTACATACACACATTGTCACCATCACCATTATTGCCACCATTGTCTGTGAGCTCTGTGATTCTTCAGTTGGCTCTCGGAAATGTGACCCATCATTATCAGACATAACCTCTTCCTATTCATTTCTCCACTTCCTCCTGTCTCAACTGAAATATCTTTCCCCAGGGAGCTTTCCCTAACTATCAATCCTAGTTATCTAGCCCTGTCATTTTTCTTTATTAATATACATCTCCAGTCCTAACAGATACCCAATACACAGCTGTTGAATTAATTGAATTATTCATACTTCTTCCCATTAAAAAATAGTTGAATCTAGGGCATAAGTGCTAATCCCCAGCAGATGACTGATAAAAGCGACAAGAGTAGAGAGCTGTGGCTGTCAGAAGGTATGAATAAAAGTAGATCCTGAATGACTGCAAAGACACACTACGGGCAGGGACACCTGGATCTCCCAGAGACGGTGGAGCATCCTGAAGTAATGGTGTTGTTTTGATATGAGCTAGAACATTCTCCATCACCAACTGATCACAAAACGAAGTATACTAGTCATTGAGCGTTTACATAAGTGGTTCTCAAGCCACTTCAAAAGGGTCACTTAAGACCATCAAAAGACACAGATATTTATATTACAATTCATAATGATAGCAAAATTATAATTATAAGGTAGTAATGAAAATCATTTTATGGTTGGGAGTCACTACAGCATGAGGAACTGTATTAAAGGGTCATGGCGATAAAAAGGCTGAGGACCACTGATTTAGACAGACAGGTCTAGTATTAATTGGGAAATCATAGGTCACTGGCCTCTGCTAGCCTTTCTGTGCTCCAAGGACGGTGGCTCTGCACCCTGGAGTGAATAATGATTGACCTAAGCCAATTGCTTTTCTTCCACAGGAAGATTGATTTCACTTCTAAAAAGACATTTGGCCATTTCTAGAGACCATTTGTCACCACTTAAAGGGAGACACTGAAGGTGTCCAATAAATGCTTCCCATTCCGCATTGCAAAGTACAGTTCCCAACTCACACAGTCACATCACCCAAAACACTAATAATCCCAAACTTCAGAAACCCTTCCCTGAGCAAAAAAACAGTGTTGGCCAACCTCCCTGCAAATGATTGGCTCCAGTGAATGAGACTCAAATCTTGGCAATAAAATATGAAGGGAA
Organism: Sigmodon hispidus; assembly: GCA_004025045.1. NCBI lineage: Eukaryota > Metazoa > Chordata > Mammalia > Rodentia > Cricetidae > Sigmodon > Sigmodon hispidus. The sequence continues at coordinate 1,702 of PVIH01017631.1, forward strand.
GTTTGCTGAGATATTGTAGAAAAGGGGATGATGTTTTATTTTGTTCAGAAGGGAATTTGCTGGCCTGGTATCGCTATGTAGCTCAGTCTAGCCACAAATTCTCAGTAATCCTTCTGACTCAGCCTCCTAAGAGGCGCATACCTCCATGCTGAGGAGAAATGGGGGAGGAGAAAGAGAAGGAGAGAGTGGGAGAAGGTTAGACGAGGGTGCAGCCAGCTAGCCTGATGGAACCACTGTTGCCCTGTACTGGGTGATGTGCATGGGCATGCGCCCTGGAGGCCAATGAAAGAGACGCCATAGCTAGGAGAGTCTCTGGCTGCCAATGGGAAATCAGGTTTCCCCATCTCTGCAATAAAGGAGTGCCTGCCAGTTGTTGTAAACAACTCTGCCATTTGTTTTGTTTCTCACCTAATTCCGGGTGTCTGCCGTCTCACCCCCTACCCCAAGAGGTGCCCAGACAGAACCCTAGGTAACTGGAGGGGTCGGGGATAGAACATAAGACAGGCTGCAATCCCACTGTGAGATGCATGTCTGAGGTGGTGGTGTCTAGAACAGTGCCTATCTGGAATCTTGGAACCTCAGAGCAGTTAGCAGAAGAATGGAAGTTCTCTGCATCCTTCATGGCGTCCATGAAATTGATTAACCAACCCTTGAGACTTTAGGTGATATGAAGCAATACATCTTACTTTTAATTAAGGGATTTATGGAGCTAAAAAGGAAAACAAAACAAAACTCAAAACCAAAAAACAAACTAAAAAGCTCTGTGGCTGAAAACATCCTGGCATATACATTGTATATTTTTATTTTGTTTAATATGTTTAATAGAAAACAAAATAAGGGGAAAAGGACTCTGGCCTATTCATTTGGAAACAAGCTCGAGAGTTGCCTAATAATAATTTTTTTCTGCTTCCAGAGTATTCTCAAATTATATCAGAGACTAATAAAAATCAATGATAGGGAGAATTTTTTCTGTTAATGCTTAAAGCAGTGTTCTCTAAATAAACCATGAGGATCTCACGTGCCATTTTGAAATCTTTATTAAAGATAGCATTTCCTAACGGTCGAAATTTAATTGGGGGAGCCTTGGGCATGTGCCGGAGACCAGTCCGCTTGCCCTGCCTCTTAAACACCCCCCACATACACACCTAAGTAGCAGGCACCTGCTATAGCAAGGCAGAGGGGCTGTCTGGCTAAAATAACCTAGTTACATAGCTTGCTAAAATGGCCCAGAGAATGATTTTGCTCAGAATTGAGTTCTTTAAAAAAAGCCGGCAGCTTCTGGTGCAGTTTCTGAGTTTGCTGACACTTTCTTAGCAGCCATGACACCTCTAATGCCAAGTCTTGCTTGAAAACACCAACAATACTTTAAAAAGCTTCCCCCCCCCAACACACACACACACACACTGAATAAATGTGATGAAGATTAAAATACATCTGTGGCTGAGACCTATGCCAAAGGCAGCATTCAACATAAGAAACCATTCTCCTACCATGTTGGATACTGAGTAAGAAGGGAGAGAATGGCACAGAACGAGTCCCAGCTGAGAAAAGTCTGGGCCAGCACAGCAGGGAATCTGGTCCAGGGGAGGGAAGGAGGTTACAGAGTCATTGCCCCTGACCATCTGCCTGGAGATGTGGGCTCTAGGAGATGCCCACACATCAGTGACTGAAGAACAAGGAAGGCTTGCAGCCAGGGGACCAGGAACTTGTCTGTGGTCTAAGAAGAGTGTTTGGAAGCAGGTTGGGTGAGCTCTGCCTGCAGCAAAGCTCCAATTGGATTTACACAGCACTTGCCAGTATAGTGTAAAAACTCCCAGCTTGGTCAGTTTCAAGCTACTAAAGTGTTGGAGATTGGAAGGGAAATTCAGAGTTGGCTCTCACTCCAGGAGTTGCTAGTTCCAGGACACTGGAGCTTTTGATATGGAAGCTACAACAAAGACATAGAAAGTAGCATTTTATGTCCTTGGGCTTTTCTGCTTCTGTGTAACATCAGATCCATGACAGAACGAAAAGAGCAGGACCACTAGGGTCGGTGACCTCCAGTTCAGGTGGAACAGAAAGATGATTCTGAGCATCCACCAGCACAATGAACCCTAGGAAAAAGTCTTGGTTTTCTAGGAGATGGGAGTTGATATGGGAGAAGAATCCTTTATCGGAGGGACCCCAACCATAGGGAAACATATGATCCCTATAGGGCTCTGGGACTTGACCTCCACATTGTTGGATAGTCCTTCCTTATAGATATGATCAATAAGTGAGTTTCTCCCGTAGTGATTGTCTTGGGTCTGTGACCAATTTGAAAGCAAGGAACTTAAGGGTATTTTCCAAGCACCTAAAGACATGCAATTTTTCTTAAACTATCAAGGTTTCTACAGCCTAAATAACTCTCAAATGGTTGTTTTGAGTCTTCATTTTATAAAGAAATAAACTGGCTTTGATGATATCTCCTTGATTCTTTTCGATCTCTTTGGAAGAAATTTGGGTTTTGATATTTTGTTCAGCTCTTCATATATTTCTATCCTTAACTATCTATCACCGATCTTTATATCTGTTTGGGAAATAGTCTGCACTGTATTTATATAATAAATTGCCTCTGGATTTTTTTTTATTAAATTTTATTTATTTTCCTTAAAGTTATTCTGGAAAACAACAACAAAAAAAAAAAAGAAAGAAAGAAAAAGAAAAGAAAACTTGAACATTCTGCCAGAATTTTGGCCTCTCTCTTCCTGGGAGCCTGTAGTATCACAAATGATGAGACTCAGAGCCAAATATCTGGGAAAGGCTGAAACATCAGAGAGAGGAAGCACCACAGTCAATTCTCACCCAGATGACTTGCAACTTCCTCAGCCTCGCTCCTGTCACTTCTGTCAGTCCCTTTTTTAGTTGGTTTTATTTGGGGGGGGGGAGGTTATAAGCCTTTATATATTTTTCTAGATTAGGATTAAAGGCGTGTAGCCTCGAACTCACAGAAACATAAGTTCTGTCTCTGGAGTTTCAGGATTAAGGGTGGAGGTCACTGTTCTCAGCATTCCTTACGCTTAAAGGTGTGTGTGTGTGTGTGTGTGTGTGTGTGTGTGTGTGTGTGTGTGTGTGTGTGACTGACTCAGCTGTTTATCTTTGTAGTCAAAGTTTAAGAATTTCCTGAGCTGTCTGCCTAGGATTTGACTGGGTGCTCTCTCCCCAGTATTCAGGTTTTATTAAATGTGTAATATAGTCCCACAGGAACTGTGGTTCATTTTAGTTCTAGTTTTGGAAAAGTAACATTCGAATACAAAAGACGGCTTAATCAAAAAAAAAAAAAAAAAAAAAAAAAAAACCTGCCACTCTGAGGGTAAGAAGATCCCAGGAAAATAAGCAGACCAGGTCCTGGTGACAGTAGAAGTTTCCGACACTGGACTAGGAGGCCTGGGTGAAAGAAATACCTGGTGCCTCTGCTCTGCACTTGGGCAATCTAGTTCTCGATCTGGAATCACATGAATCACTCTGGAATCTGGAATCATGGAATCACTCTAAGCATGCCTCTTCCTTCCTTCCTTCCTTCCTCCCTCCCTCCCTCCTTCCTTTCTTTCTTTTATTCTTCTTTCTTATAAACAATGCTATTCCACAGCAACAGTGCCTCTATGGGTCAGCTACATTAGGATCTCTAGGAACACTTTCCACAGTTTTGTTTGTCTTTCTACACTTTGCCTACAGAGATAAAAGATTCTCTACCATCTGCGAAGCTGTTGTCCCTGAGGCTGGGGGTGGGTTCCACTCCACAAAGAAAGGCACCCCTTCCTTGACCCCACTTCCTCCTGCAGGCTCTAACACCGGACTTACCACGCCCCTCTTCCCTACCTACCCCCTAGGGTTTGAAGCTGTCTCTCACACCCTCTTCCCTCTCTGCTTTAGATTTCTTGATTGTCCGTGTCATACCTCAGGTTTGTTGTGGTTTCTGTTCCCTCTCTAACTGCCTGAGGGACACAAAACCGCAACAACCTCTTCCTTCTGTTACCTTCTTAGGACATAGAGGTAAGGGCTGAAGTCGTGGAGGAAGGAGGAAGACCTCAGCACAGCAGAAAGAGCAGGCTGAAAAATAGTCATTGTGGTAACTCAGGTGCTGATTTAGAAACATCTACAGTAGTCAACAATTTTACCAGCTATTTCTATACTCTACACATTCCATTCTATACATTTTATTTTTTTTCTTCAAGTCTTTGCACAAGTAACACAGCTGTAACAATCCATCTTCTTCACACACTCCATTCAGGCATTCAATTCCAAATGTGTCTCATTGTGTGATTTTCTTCCAATCGTCCTCCAATGGAGTCCGTTTCTCAATCCTCCCCCCCCTCAACTGTTTAGAACCTGCTCCATATGTCCTAAACATTTCTAGACTCTTTTCCTGTGGGATAAGCTCATTCACTCTTCCATTCCACTCTTCAGCTTCTTGTAAACACAGCTTTATGCTTTCTTGAGAACCAGAAATCTCATCCAAAATTCCTTTTAGTGCTTCAGACATTGCCTGCATTTCTGTCATGTGTTTTGAATTCTGTTTTGGTAGCAGTCGTGTGTGTTTTATCACACCTTCTAAAGATGAAATCGTTCTCATGCTGTCAATCACACTCAATTTGTTTCCAATGCTTGCATCTTTTCTTCCTTAAGTCCCTGGTTTCAAATCCCAGGAAAGAGCTGGCCAAGCCCGGGGCATTATCAAGTGGCACTGAAGTGAGTCTTCTTTTCTTCTCTCCTCAAGGGGATCTGAATTTTCCCATATAGTACATTATTGGAACTCCTGATGGAATTCAATCAGAAGTGATATTTCTCAATGTTAACCTATGATTTTGGTGATTATATGGTGTAAGATTTTAGTATTGGTTTGGGGGAGCTTTTTGTATTTGTTTATTCATTTATTTGGCTTTGTTCCCCGACCCTGACCTCTTCAGACAGGGTCTCACTCTGAGACTGTAGATTGGCGCCACCTTGCCTGTCTGGTTTAAGTTTTTTGTTTTTGCTTTTTAAAGTTTTCTGTGTTGTCCTTACAACCTTTCTCATAAACTTTAGATTTTTTAAATTAATAGGCAATATTTTAAAGTAATTTTTAGGTTCACAACAAAATTAGTTGAGAAGTACAAAGTTCCCACCATGCATAGCGTCTTATGCCATTGATAGCATGGTGGTGGTGTGTTTGTTATAGGAATAAGCCTATACTTGCACATCATGTTTGCCTAAAGTTCATTATTTATGTCAGAGTTATTACTTACTGTCATACATTCTCCAAGTTTGGTCCAATGTGCATGCATCACTGTGATATTGCGCAGAATAACTTCACTGTCCCAAAACCTTTCCTATGCTTGGGTTATTCATCCTTCCCTACCACATTCCTGGTGATCAATAATTTCTTTTGTTTCCATACTTGCATTTTCCCAAAAATTAATTTAGTATGTAGTTATTTCTTATTTCTTTTTTTAAATTTCAGTTTTTCTTTTTTACATTACCAGGGATTAAATCCAGCTCTTCATTAGTACAATAACATCAGGCATAAAACTCAGTAGACATGATAAAAAGTGCTAGTAAAACATTAGCCAATGACTCTTTTCCTCTTGTAATTATTTTATTCTGAAAACATTATGATGTCCATAAACTAAGAATAAGAATTCTTCCTTGTATTAATCAAGGTTCTCTAGAGGGAAAGAATTGAGAGAATGAGTGTATATTTAAAGGGGGATTTATTAGCGTGGCTTACAGGCTGTGGTCCAGCTAATCCAACAATGGCTGCCTACCAGAAGAAAGTCTAAGAATCTAGTAGATGTTCAGCCCACAAAACTAGATGTCTCACCTGGTCTGCAGCCTCTAGTGCCAGTGAAGAAATGAAGTTGCTAGCAAGAAGACAAAGAGCAAAGAACATCTTTCTTCCGTATCCTTTATACGGATGCCACTAGAAAGTGAGGCCCAGACTTAAGGTAGATCATCTTACCTCAGAAGATTTGGATTTAGGATGGCTCTTCCTACTACAAATGATTTAATTCAGAAAAACATTCCTCACAGGTATACCAGCTACTTGGGTTTTGGTTCATTCCAGATGCAGTAAAATTGACAACCAAGAAGAGCTATCACAGATCCACCCCTTCTCAAGTTAATACACAGTCATGCCTCCTTATGTCATGCTTAATTTCAACCAGGCCATAACTTTGCCTAAAATGGTAAACTACTCCATGTATGAGCACAAATGCATAATAAATTTTAGAATAGTTGGCCATGTGCCTTGAGGGACATTTTAGCCTCTTAAAACTTAAATATAATAACCACTGATATTCTCTTAATTAATATTAAATTACACAGTACAAAAATTGAGAAAAGAACACACAAATATCTGCACAAGCACATTCTTCTTTTAAAGATTTATTTATTTATTTATTATGTATGCATTATACAGAAGAGGGTACCAGATCTCATTATAGATGGTTTTGAGCCACCATGAGGATGCTGGGAATTGAACTCGGGACCTCTAGAAGAACAGTCAGTGCTCTTAACCTCTGAGCCATCTCTCCAGCTACAAGCACATTCTTAATAAAATATGACAGAAACATGCATGTTAATACTATAATCCTCTTTTCTGAAACTGGTCTTGTGGCCTCAGCTGGTATTTATAACTACCTCTCTCTACTACCCATTTTATATTTCTTCCATTGAGGAGAAGCAATCTAATTTCCACTTGGTAACCTGGATCTATCGCCCCTTCCTAACACTATTATTACTCTCTTAACCTGTTTGATTAAGGGCATCAGAAGCCCAAAGTGTCCAGAGGAAAGTCTGAGCTTACAGTTCAATGGAATATTTGTTGTCTCCTGGCAAGAAAACTTCCCGCTCTGGAACCAAAACTTCCAGGCCAGCAGAACTTAAGGTCATGGGAACAGGAAGCAAAAATTTTCCTAGCAGATCACTAGACATAAAAATGGAACCATAACCTTTTCTACCCTTGATTCATGAACCCATATATCCTGGCTATAGGAGAAACAGTGCCATATACTGGACTGATTCAAAGCATAGATCACCTTCCAGAGAACCCTGCTCCAGCCCTCCATGCTGCTGCCATCTAATTGGCACCATAACTGTGTCTTCAAAAGGCCATTATTCTGTCAGGCCAACTGCTCCACAATGTTTCAAAACATGATAAGACCAATAGATTCCAAGATCATGGGTCCATTATAGTCATCAGGTCATTGGCTGATTACCTGGAGTATGGTGCTGTATCTGGGCTCAATATTGGACTCTGCTGTTGGTAGATCTGGTACTCAGCAACAGTTGTAGCTAAATAAATAACCTTGATGACTTGAAGTCTATGTTATCAACCCATGTATAACCTCCATCTCTGCCACCTTGGCCACATTGGTCATGGGTACATTGGACCATGGTAGAGATGGTCAGGGAAAAAGACTGGCACGTTCATTCCTTCACTGGTATTAGAGGCTACTTCATTCCAGCATATTCTGAAGACCATTTGAGGTATCTAGCCTTGTGGACGAGACAACTATTGGATCATTGGATTCTACTATAAAAGGAAAAGTATCATCTCAGGACCTTCAAGGCCAAGTTCTCAGCACAAAGATTTATTTGTCCCAAAAGAACAGAGGGCAGGGTATAAAAGACAAAGACAGGTGATAGAGGACCAGAGAGAGGGGAAGGGAACAAGGAAAAGTGGCACGGGTATTTGTCACAGAGGCAGGGGAGAACTGCCTCTGGATAGAGGGGAGACAGATGTGACACATAGGAAAATGACAGTTTATAAAGGTACAAGGGGAAAATCCTGTGTTAAAATCAGGTGTTTAAATTATTTGGGCTTGTTTATTAGGTGAACCAAAGGGTGTTTTGATTGCTAGACTTCAATACTTTCAAAGCTGGACCTTAGTAGTCAGCCTCAGGAAGAGTATCTTAGGGTTTTTATTGCTGTAAAGAGACACCATGATCATGGCAATACTTAAAAAGGAAAAACATTTAATTGGAGTGGCTTATATTTTCAGAGGTTCAGTCCATTGTCATCATGGGGCAACATGGTGGTGTGCAGGCAGACATTGTCTTGGAGAAGTAGCTGAGTGTCCTATATCTTTACTTGAAGGCAACAGTAAGTGGTCTGAGACACTGGGCATGGCTTGAGCATGTATGAGACTTCAAAACCCACCTCCATAGTGACACACTTCATCCAACAGGGCCACACCTACTCCAACAAAGCCACACCTCCTAATAGTGCCACTCCCTTTGGGGGATTTTTTTTTTTTTCAAATCACAGCAAGGAAGAAGTAGCCAAATGAGGGAGGAATAGACCTTGATGGCTAACTTTAAGAATGTAATCTAGTAGTTTTCAGCAAGGCAGAGGGAACGGAGTCGGAGGGCACTGCTCGCGTGAGCTAGTATCCCTTTAATACTGGTGGACGGCCATTGTTGGAATAACTAGACCACAGCCTGTAAGCCACACTAATACATCCTGAAAGTTGGGAGGAAGACTCCTAATATCCTCCTCCAGCCTCCTAATATCTGTGATATGCATGAACACCTGTACACCTCTCTTTGTCTCTCTCTCACCTCATATACAGACACCACACACATACACACATGCATGCATGCACACACCACAGAATTGAAACAGAAAAAGCGTGGGAAACAGCTAACAAATGGGGAACAAAGCGCCACCACAATCACCTGATTTAGACACTTGTCTGCAAGGCCACTGTGGTGACTCTCCTGATTTTCCACAGCATGTGTATTAAGACTTTAGGGAGTTTTGTTTGTTTGTTTCAGAATATAACATAAAACTCACATCATATAAAATGGCTGGATACAACTTTGCTCTTGAACTCTGAAAAGGTAAACCCCACTTAAAAAGATCAGTTCAGCACCGAGTAGACAAAGTGCTCAAAGGTTGCCCACTGGACGTAAGTTCATAAAGAGACCCATATCCAATTTATTTGTGTTTTGTTTAAACACCTTGTGCTCCTGGGAAGGCTTGGCATGCATGTTGGAAACTGCAATGAAGTTTGCATCATTAGTACAGTGCAGCCCTGCGCATAGTACAGACTCTGGCTGTTGGAACCTCAGAGTGATGCACATCCTGAGTTTATCTCTGACCCATCACCTGCCCTTTCACGACTCTCCTCTGTGTCTTAGAAGGATGACATCCAAGGACCCTGAGCTCCCTTTTCGGTGGCTTCCCATGAGAAATGGCTAAAGAGGAGCACTGTGCTCCCACCCCAGTAATGGGAAACTAGAGGAAAGTAGTGGGTTATACCCTGTGCCCTCTAGTTAGGGCTGTGTCACTCTGCGGCCACAGTTGTGACCAGGAAGCTTCTTTTCAGCTCCGGCTTTCCAGGTCTCAGCGGCATTGCTCCTTCCCTGGTCCCTTCAGCTTTGCTGAAGCAACAGAGTCCAGCTATTGTTAATCCCGGGTCTTTCCCCAGCCTTTGCTGGATCCCTTAACCTGGTCCATACCTCTGAGGACAGTGTCCCCATTAAACTCTTCAGGACAACTCAGTAAGTGAGTCAGATCCATTCCAGCCAGAGACCGACTGTTGCATTATATTCATATTTCAGAAGGAACATAATAACTCTGTTCTTGTTACCAAAGTCTTACTACTCGACCTCACAAAGCAGGTCGTGTTCACACAGTCTGGACAGATGTACAAAAAGGCCTTTTGTGCTGCTGGAGATAGAGGATGCCTCTGCTTCTTTCAGTATCTACTCCCTGAATTTTCGCACTGAGGCCAGATCCCAGCCTTTCCCTGACTCCTTAGTGCAACCAGTTCCTTCCTAGAGCTAATTCATTTTCTCTTTTTTGAATTTCTGAGTCCCAGGAACAATTGCTTTTTATGTCAACTACACTCTTCTGACTTAATCTGCTTCTTTCAAAAGGGATTAGCACTTCCAATTCTAGAGAGAACAAAATATAAAAGGGAAATGGGGCAGAGGCGACTTATAGATGGTCTGCCTTCAGGTTTTATGGTCACCAGATCCCACAGGTCAGGATAGGCACCATGGTAGTCCTTCCTACAATGGCAGGAAGTTTGCTAAAGATGACCTCTCACGGGGCTGGAGAGATGGCTCAGCCCCAGCTGCTCTTCCAGAGGACCTGGGTTCGATTCCCAGCACCCACATGGCAGCTAACAACTGTCTGTAGTTCCAGTTCCAGGCAAACACCAAGGCAAATAAATAAATAAAGTTAAAAAAAATATTAAAAAAAAAAAGATGACCTCTCACAGGCTGGCCCACTGTGTATCTGATTCTAGGAAAAAAAGTAGACATAGAAGTACTTCTTTAAGGAACAAGGACCTGAACTTAGTTTCTGAGGGCAAAGATAACATAGGACTTCACACTAAAACTGAAGCTGGCCTCCAATCCTCAACAACCGCCCACTTCAGGCTCTCAATTGCAGGGGTTTCACACAAGTAAAACCAAAGGAAAGGTGAGCTTAAATCATGTGTAAGAAGAAAGAAGGAATTCCAGAACATGGCAGGGATGCGAGCAAATAGTGTGGAAATGTGAAATAACCACACTACTTAGATATTAGAAAAAAAAAAGGGGGGCCAGATGTGGAAGCTCATACCTATAATTCTAGCATTTGGAAGGCAGGGGCAGGCAGATTCCCTTGACTTTAAAGTTGGCCTTGGTTATATAATAAGTTCCAAACCAGCCTGGGCTACAGAATAAGACTTTATCTTATAAAAAAAATTAAACAAACCAAGCTGGGCATAATAGCACATGCCTTTAATCCCAGCACACAGGAGGAAGAAACAGGTAGATCTGGGCTCTAAGCTAGCCTGGTCAATATCCTAAATGCCAGGCCAGCCTGGACTACATGGTGAGATCCTGCCCTCCCCCAACACAAAAGCAGAAGGTCACACATGCCACAAGAAGGATTTTTAAAGACTCTGAGAAGGATTTTAGAGTTCCGTACACTAAGTGGGAAAAGAATACGACAAGCTAAAAAATAAAGGAAGTCATCTAGATGGGGGAGTGATGCTCCCGCTGTGTCAGAGAGTGGTCCTTGAGTTCACTGTAGGAGAAAAACATGTATATAATGGGCTAAATATAGTTGAAAGGGAATTTGAAAGAGAAGGGTGGCTTCAAATTTGGGGATGCAGGGAGAGTGCAAATGATGTTTTGGGTGAGCACAGAGATATCTTACAGAGGAAGGCATTTGGGAAGACAGATGTGGCTTGGTGTGCTTTGGGTGCCTGTGGAACTGCAGCTGAAGCACACAGAGAGAGGGTTGAGGCCTAAGCTGTGAATGAGCCGCTCTCAGGGGAAGCTGCATATTAGTCAGAGGGGCGATAAGCCATGGCAAGTGATTCCATAGACTTAGAGGACATGAAATAAACCAGTCACAGCCTGGAGGGATGGCTCAGAGGTTAGGAGCACTGGCAGCTCTTCCAGAGGACCTGAGTTCAGTTCCCAGCACCCACTTGGTGGCTCACAACGGTTTGTAATAAAATCTGGTGCCCTCTTCTGGTCTGCAGGCATACATGCCAGCAGAACTCTGTATGTATAATAAATAAATGTCTTTTTTTTTTTTAAGGAATGGGAGGGAGACCTCAACACTATTTACAGGTCATCTTAAACAAACAAACAAAAATAGGGTGTATAGCACATGTCTATGATCCGAGTACTGGAGGGTAAAGACAGGAAGGTCACTGGGGCTTGCTGGCCGCCGGCATAGCGGAGTGTATGAGGGAGCTCCAGGTTCAGCAAGACTTTGCCCAAAAAATAAGGTAGATAATTGAAGAAAACACCTAACATCGAACTCTGGCCTCCAAACCTAGAAGCACAAACATATACGAATGTGTGCGTGCATGCACTCACACTAAAAATAAAGGAAGGAGGTTGGCATGGCAGTTCACATCTGTAAAACCAGCATTTAGGATATCATGACATCACAATTCCTAGTTTGACCCAGTCTGGACTGAAATATTAGGTTCCAGGTACCTGGAGTTTGGTGTAAAAAAAATTCTCAACAAAATAAATAAGTAAAAAAGAAAGGGAGGGAGGAAGGGAAAGAGGGAAGGAGGGAGGGAGGGAGAAAGGAAAGTGTAGAGAAGGAAAGAAGATAGGAAGGAAGACAAGGAGAAGTTCACACACAAAAAAAATGAGTTTCAAAACAAGTAACCTCTGGCTGGCTGGTGGTGTTGCAGACCTTTAATCCCAGCAGTTGGGAGGCAGAGAGATAGATCTCTGTGAGTTCAAGGCCATCCTGGTCTACAAATCAAGTTCCAGCATGATCAGGGCCAAGCTACAAAGAGAAACTCTGTGTGTGTGTGTGGGGGGGGAGATAGAGAAAGAGAGAGGAGGGGAGGGAGGGAGGGAGGGAGAGAAAGGAAGGAAGGAAGGAAAGAAAGAGTAACCTCCATGTCATGTTTTGAGATAAGATCTTACTATGAAGTCTGTATTGGCCTGGAACTTTCTATATCCACAAGGTTGGTCTCTCGTTTGCATCCACCCTCCATATCTGCCCCTGAGGGCTCAGATTACAAGTGTGTACCATCATGATAACTTGTTCAATTTTGATTCTTTTTAAATTCAGTCTTGTGTAGCCTAGGCTGACCTTGAACTTGCTATATAAATAGGAATGACCTTGAACCCAAGACTAGATTCCAATTCTGGGCCTCTGTAGGCATGGGGCACTGTACTCAGCTTGAAGACTGATGTCACCCTGAAGTTAATGGAGGGTGCTACAGGAGATAGGTTTTGTATTATTAACAGAAAACCCAGTTCAACTGAGCTAAATGATCTTACTGGATATCTGTTGGCCCAGTTCCCTGAAATGATCACATGTTGGCTTTAGAGTTAGTCCAGTCTCAGAGAAATCACCCACAATTCCTTTGGATTTACATTTCTCCACCAAACTATGTTCTCTTTACCTTGGTTTCTGTACAGCTAGCAGCTTCCACACGTGCAACCAAATTCTTCCTGAGGAGAAGGTGCTTCTGCCAAACCTTCAATTATTTGTGTTAGCCAAACCAATCACCAGGAACACAGAAAGGCCACAGCTGATTGTCACCAATGAACTAACATGCTCATTATTGAGCCAGTTCCTCATGCCCTGTTGAAATGACCTGAAGTGGCCCTAGCCCTAGGAGAGTAGACCTCTAGATGTGAAACATAATCAACCTCATTTACCTGCTATTCTGACTGATCATAACAGAAGGCATGTTAATGCTGGGAAAATGAGTAGAGCCTACAGAAAGATAATAAATGTGCACATAAGAATGTGCCTGGGTAAGACAGAATGCCAATGGATCAAACACAGAAGCTCTCTCTACTAACATCTATAATATGATAGTGCAGGATTGGACCATAGCTGTCTCCGTGGTCGCTGGGACCCTGGAATCCTGATCCTGATGGTATTCCTAGGATACAGCCATTTTTGTCATTACCCTCTGCAGATCTTTGCTCCTGGCAGCAGGAAGAAGAAGATACAAAGAGGAAGTAGCACAGGAGCACATTGGAAAGAGCAACACCACCAGCTGTGCGCGTCATTGCCTTTATCTCACGGCCACCTTAGAAGGACACTTAGAAGGGGGCTTTACCCCGGGGTGACCATTTCCCTGCAAACATTCTATGAGGGGAAATAAATTTTAGGAACAATATGCATTTTCAGCTGCTCTAAAGAAATGAGATTAGTGGAGCTGACAGAATGATCTCAAGCCTAGTGACTCAGGAGTGACTTGTTAATACTTGGGAAAGTGATGATCCATTTCTTATCTAGCAAACAAAATAAGTGTGAAGAAAGAAAAAAATTCAATATAGAAAAATAATGAAAAGGGACCAATAAGTTATGAATTAAAAATAAATGTGTTTAAGTGCTGGAGGGATGGATGGTTCAACTCTGTCTTACAAAAGACCAGGTTCAAGTTCCAGCACTGACATGACAGTTAGCAGTCATGTGTAACTCCAGATTCAGGGAGTTAGTCTTTTTCTGGCCTCCTTAGGTACCAAGTACATATATGGTGCACAGATTTTGACACCCATATACATAAAAAAATAGTTTAAGGTTTGTTTTTTTAAAAGAACTATCTGGATTCTAATTCTAATAGCTAAGTGACCAGTAACAAGCCACATTCTTTTTTGTTTGTTTGTTTTGAGACAGTGTTTCTATGTGTAGCCCTGGCTGTCCTGGAACTGATTCAGTAGACTAGGCTGGCCTTGAACTCAAAGATCTGCCTGCCTCTGCCTCCTGAGTGTTGTGATCAAGTGTGTGCTTCATCACTGGTGGGCTAACAAGCTACATTCTTAACAATCTTGGGGTGTTGTGATGTACCTATTTAGTGAAGATAATCTAGGCTATGCCACAGAACCAGGATAAATTGAGATGTTAGCTCTTAAGTGCATTGGTACTCATTGCAGATAAAAGCTATCTTTAACAGCAATGCTTACAACCATGTAGTAAATACTTTAGGAACACATTTATTGAGTCAATAGTGAAATCTGAGATTTTTCATTACCTCTTCAAGATTCGTATCAGTGGATAATTGAATTAAACTTTTCCCACTATCTTTCCCCTGCTGATCAGATCTCATTTGTCAAGTTTGAATATGCAGAAAGAAATTGAACAACCATTCTCACTGCGGTAAGTCTGTAAACAGAGCAAAAGTATCAAGTGAGACAATTCTAGCTATAATACATATGACATCAATGTCTACAGTGAAATAAATTTCTTAAAGTTATAATAAAAATACAATATATGTAATTATTATAATATATGCAATATATATATAATTCAAATAAAGTTCCTCTATAAACTTCAACATATAGAATAGGTATTACTTGAAAATGTTTCATGTTTTGAATAACATATATTTTACAAGTTATGGTAGGAACAGCAGAGGTCTTTTGCTGTGAAGACATTTTCTCTCCTGGTTTAGCCACAGTGAAGATAATGTCTTGGTCTCCAAGGCAATCATTGGTGGGGAAATGGTTATACACAGGAAGCTTATCTGAGATCACTGCAGTTATGGGAGCCATCCTTACCGCGGTCACAGAAGAGAATTAATACAGAAAGGGATCTCCATTCTCCATAAAGACGATACAAAATTCCTGAATACATAGTTGGCTTGCTGGGATAGGGTTACATAAGTATCCTATCAAACCATCTGTAGGGCTGGAGAGATAACTCAGCCGTTAAGAGCACTGACTGTTCTTCCTGAGGACCTGAGTTCGATTCTCAGCATCCACATGGCAGCTAACAACTGTCTGTAATTCCAAGATCTAAAATCCTTACACAGTTATGCATGCAGGCAAGACACCAATCCACATTAAATAAATAATTTTAAAAAATCCTCTGTAATAACAATACTCTGACTTCTTCCCTTCTTGGTTGTATCCCCTTATCTCCTTCAGTTGCTCCAGCTAAGATTTCAAGTACTATATTGAATAAGTAAGGAGAGAATGAACAGCCTTGATGGTTGTGAGCCACCGTGCAGTTGCTGAGAATTGAACACGGGTCTTCTAGGAAAACAGCCAGTGCTCCTTACTAATGAGCTAGCTCCAGTCCCTGAGCCTATTTTTCTTCTTTTCCAAGGGCACAAGCATTATCAACAGGCAGCATGTCCAACTTAACCATAAAGAATATCTGCTGTCTCGATTGTTTTATGATACCTTCTGCACAATGGAGATCAGGAACTTTATTCAATTTATGGCTCTTCTACTAGTGCCTAAAACAGTATCTGAAGAGGAGTGGATGGATGAGTATCTTCATTCTCAACATAGAAAACAGATGTTTATAGTTAAAGATTTTTTTTACAGAAAATCTAAATGAACTTATGAATTTTATAGAAAATTTATAGAACAATGGCCTCATTAACAAATATCAAAATTAGCAGGGTCCCTCTCCAGGCCACAGAGCATCCTAATATGCATCTTTCATATTACTGGGTTTCTTGCAATAAAACCACAGGGAGGATTATTTAAGGAAACCCAGAATATGCAAGTGCTAAGTTCTATTACTTAATGAATAATGTATAAATTAATTGCTCCTGGAAAAGTGGCGAAATTTTCCTTTTGCTGCCTACAAATTTATGTTTGCACCTTACACCCTGGGGAGGCGGTAACACATCAGAGTTAATTAGGATCACAGGTTTGAAGTTAGGCAGTAACACCCTATTCTACTTATTTCCTTCTATTCTTTGAGAGGAAATTAAATTCCACAACATACTGTGACATCATGCTGGAAAGGAACCAGATCTGGGCAGTTGAATTAACACATGGGCCAGGCACTCTGCTCTAGCAACTGAACATTCACAGAGTCCTATGCGTCTCTTTACTTCAGTTCAGCATTTTGACAGGAAAAATAATCTCACGAGTCCAACCTTGAACTAAAATTAGAGTACTAGATTTCATTTCCAGTGCTACCTGTGGTAAGCACTGTGGCCATGAGAAAATCATTTAGTACACATATTTTTTTCATCTACAAAAATGACAAAACCCTGATCACCAGGGAAGCATGTAAAATGAGGGGAAAGATAGCATAACATTCAAGTTTTTGTCTCAGCATATTAAGGAAGAGGTAAGGTGTGCTAGAAAATACAGTGAGCTAAAAAACTCCAGATTCTATTTCCAACTTGTCACTAGAAAACTGGGTTAGAATCTAGCAGGCACATGAGCTCCAGGGTCTATCTATCCATAGATGGCTCACAACCATCTATGATGACATCTGGTACCCTCTTCTGTATACTGTATACATAATAAATAAATAAATCTTTTTTTTAAAAAAATGTCCAAGATTCTGGGCATTATGCAAGCTCAAAATTTTCTCCACTGATCAAATTGTTTGGGTGGATTGAGGGAATAGATAGAACCATGTTAAAGAAATGCTAAATTAATGGGCATGCCTCCATCATCCCGGGTGTTCTCCAGGTTTTGTAAAATTGGTCTTATAAAGGTATGTCCATGGTTAAGAAGAAAGACAGCAGCCAAGTGGTGGTGACACACTTGGGAGGCAGAGGCAGGTGAATTTCTGAGTCTGCGGTCAGCCTGTTCTACAGAGACAGTTCCAGGACAGGCTCTTCCCTTCCAATGGGGACAGGATCAGCACAATTTGCTCCATCCTTTACAAGCTTGCTTTTCAAACTCCAGGTGAGAAAAAAAAAAGCTTATGCAACAGCCATTCCTAAGGTAAGTGGTGTTGATTTGCTATTTGACAAGTTCCATGGCCCCCTAACTTTCAACCAGATGTCTAGTGTAGGTTCTTCCAGTGAATATTTACAGAAAAACTTTTTAGCCACTGGCATCTCTCCAAGACAGATTTCAACCAAAGACGTTGAACATATTTACTGTGTTATAAGAAATTGGCTTATGGGATTACGGATTGGTTAAGCAAGCCTGAAGTCCACAGAGCAGGTAGTAGATAAGGCAAGATCTTGAACGTGCGGCTTCCCCAGGGACCAAGCTGAAGTTTGTCCCCAGGCAGCCAAGAAGGGCCGAGAGGAAAGAAGAGCAATGACAAACGTTCACGTCACTGAACTCAGGAGAGACGTAAAAACCAGAGCTTTATTTCGGTGGAGTCTGACCTGGAAGCCCAGAGCAGTGCAGCTCTTTACGGACAGCAGAGCAGCTTCAGAAACCCAGCACAGGCCAAGGTTAAAAACCAGAGACTAAGCAGTGTTCTGCTCTAAGCGGGATGTCCCCATTCCCGCCCACCGGCTCAGGGAGATTCTTGTAAGATTCTAAGAGCCAGAGGTGGCCGATAACTTCAGGCAAAGTGTTTTCCAGACACAGCAGGGCAGCTGCCTCACAGCAATTATGGCAGCATGCCTAAGGCCTGCGGAAGCTCAAGCCAGGAAGGGGAGGTGGGCATGAAGTCCCACCCCTTAGCTGAGGATTTAGCGTTTGATGCTGGGAGAGGGAGAGTCAATTGTCTTTGATCACGTGACCCCCGTAGAGTGACCTCATTACAGCAAGCCCTACTCCTCAGAGCAGCTGGACCGCACAGATTGAACTCGATGGTTATAAATTTAGAGAGAGAAAGGAAAGGACAGGTAAGGATGTGGGGGTGAATCCGGGAGGAGTCGAAAGACAGAGGTGAATATGGTTAAAACATATTGTATAAAATTCTCAGAGGATTAATAAAATATTTAAAAGATAATAGCTTTATTGAGATATGATTGACACAAAAATAAATATAATTTACCTGTTTAAAGTATTAATTCAATTGATTTACAGTGTATTGTCATTTATCAATATCCACAAGGTATTTGTCTTAGGGTTTCATTGCTGTAAAGAGACACCATGACCACAACATAACAGCTTTTACAAAGAAAAACATTTAATTGGGACTGGCTTACAGTTTCAGAGGGTTAGTCCATTGTCATCATGGCAGGAAGCATGGTGACACACAGGCTGGTATGGTGCTGGAGAAGTAGCTGAGAGTTCTATATCTGGATTCCTAGGCATCAGAAAATGACAATGACTCATGAGCTCCTGAGACCTCAAAGCCCACACCCTAGTGACACACCTCCTCCCACAAAACCACACCCACTCCAACAAGGCCACACCTCCGAACAGTACCACTCCCTGTGAGGGTCAATTACATTCAAGACACCACAGCATTGGATCTAGGACCTTCCACAGATACCAAAATCTACAGACAGTAAAATCCCTTGAATATAATGGTATAGTATCTGTATATAATCTATACCCATCTTCCCATGAAACTGTGAGTCACTTCCATATTACTTATCATATGTGATAAAATAAAAATAGTACACAAATAGTTGTTAGACTCTTCTGTTTAAGAGATAATGGCGGGGCTGGAGAGATGGCTCAGCCATTAAGAGCACCGTCTGCTCTTCCAGAGTATCTGGGTTCGATTCCCAGCACCCACATGGCAGCTAACAACTGTCTGTAGTTCCAGTTCCAGGCAAACACCAAGGCAAATAAATAAATAAAGTTTTTTTTTTTTTTTAAAAAAAAGATAATGGCAAGACCATGAAGGTCTAAACATTTTAGTAGAAAGGCATTGTTTTACATTTTTATTTATTTTTATTTTATGTGTATGGATGCTTCTCTGCAAGTATGTCTGTGCTCCATAACTATGCCTGATGCCCACGGGGTCCAAAACAAGCATCAGATCAGATCCCCAGAACTGGGGATACAGACAGTTGTGAGCCATCATGTGGGTGATTAGAACCAAAGTTGGTCTTCTGCAAGGAAGCAAGTTATCATAACTGCTGAGCCATCTCTCCAGCCACAACAGGAGCAACTTAAAAAACACATTCAGGATCAAGGACACCAGAGAAGCAGAGAGGAAGAACAGTGGAGGGTGGTAGACAGGTAAATATGAGCAAACACAATAACATATATGCATCAAAATATCATAATGAAACTCATTATCTTGTATACTAAAAGGTTAGTAGAAGAAAACACACATTTTGAGGCAGCTGAGGATATTTTTTTAGTGGTATAGTATAAGTTTAACATCCACCAGGCCCTGGGGTTGACTCCAGTATACATATGTTTAGTTTTATCTCCAATTTGTAGTTTATTGGATGTGAAGATGTGGAACCTACAGATTCAAGGGACTGACTGCATTACAGAAGCCACGGTCAGCAGAATCAGTTTTAGAGAAGCTTTTATCCTTTACATTTGCCTCCATCCAAGGCCTCATCAGCCACTTCGTGTTTTTAGATGCATTGGATTAGAGGATGGATACAAACAGAAACAAGGAATACTATTTCTACTAGGGTATTTGATTTTATTTTATGTGATGCCAAATGGTGGTTGAACCAAGGCCTCATGCATGTAATCGCTGGGCTGCATCCCCATTCCCATATGTAAAATCATGTTAATATGAAACAGTTTTAGTTTCTTTCTAATTCAGATGTCATTTTTTAAAAATGTCTTGCCCAATTTCCCTGGAAAGAATGTCTAATAAAATGCTCAATTAAGTTGATGAGAATAATATGGGTATGGTGGGCCAAGCCTGTAGCCCCAGACACTTGGGAGGCTGGTATGGGAGCAACAAGGGAGCCTGGGAGTTGGTCACTAGCATCAAGGATGGTAACAAGACTTTAGTCTCAAGAGAGAGAGAGAGAGAGAGAGAGAGAGAAAGAGAGAGAGAAAGTAGAGGGGTACTGTTCTTGTTTTATCCCTGATTCTAGGCAGAAAAGTCTTTTATTATGACATATGAGCTGGCCGTTGGGTTTTCATAGGTATCCTTTTTAGGCTGGGAAGATTCCTTTCTATACTTTTATCAAGAATAAGTTTTTGGGAGCCCTGGAAAGATGGCTCAGTTGTTCAGAGAGCTGTTCATCCTCTCTCTCAAGAAAGGGTTTAAAATGCAAATTCAACATCACTGGTTGTGAGCAGATAATGCTGACACTGCCTGGTTGATGTATGAGGTGTTGTGGGTGGTGCTGTGGTCAGCTTCTCTTCCTTCTTTTCTCTGTATGGAAAATCTCTGCATAGATCATGCTGACCTTGAACTCACAGACAGCCACCTGCCTTCGGCTCCCTCAGGTTGCTGGGATTAAAGGTGTGTATGAACCACCACACCTGGCTAAGATTTATTGTATGTGTGTGTGTGTGCACATGTTAATGTGTACACATGCCTGCAGATGTCCTTGGAGGCCAGAAGAGGATCTCAGATCCTTTGGAGCTAGGGTTACAGGCAACTGTGAGCTGCCCAGTGTGGGTGCCGGGCCCCAAACTCTGATCCTTTGCAAGAGCAGCAAATGTACATATCTGTTAAGCTCATACTTTTCTTTCAAAAAATATAGTTGAAATTCGTATCAACTGAAAGTTTTTGCTTGCTTTACATGGCAAGAGAGCAAACCCAGGGCCTGGACCTGTTGACAAACATTCTACATCTTCGCTATTGCCCCAGGGTGTTTCTTTCAGTTTTGTTTGTTGAGATAAGTTCTCCTGGGCAGCTCAGGCTGGCTTCTATCTCTTGTCCTTTTTGTGTCACCCTCCAAAGTAATGGAATTCCGGGCTTGTATTAAAATGCTCATTCCCAGATGTTTCTGAGAGGATTTCCTGTGCTTCTTTTCCATGAGCTACCTTATTTTGTCATCATTATCTTGTTTGTCAGCTTGGTGACCATTTACAGATGAAGATCTAAGAGACAGAAAGATGACATTATATACTGCGACCATACAGCTAGCTGGAGGCTGTAATCAAATCCAGGCACTGGACTTCCAAATCTAGGGTTCTTCTATTCCAAAGCTCTCATCTGTGGTGATATATTGTGTATCTAATAAAGTTTGCCTGAAGATCAGAGAGACAGAGAAACAAGCCACAGCCAATTCTCACCCAGCCGCTTCTCAGGAATCCTCAGACTGAATGCCTCTGAGTCCTGAGCTGAAAGGGGAGGGGAGCTCAGGCCAAGAAAGGATGGACTCCTGCCTCCTCCAGCCTTGTCTTTCTCTCTCTGCGCAGCTGTCTCACCTTCTGGTTCAACTTTCCTACTGCTAGGATTAAAGGTGTGTGCCACCACCACCTGGCCATGTTTGACCTTGAACTCACAGATACCTCTGCCTCTGCTTTGTGCTAGGATTAAAGGTATGGGCCACCATCCTCAACCTGTATGGCTAGCTCTATAGCTGGCTCTGTCCTATGATCTTCAGGCAAACTTCATTAGATACACAATCCATCACCACACTCATCAGTGGCTTATTGGAAAATCTGTAGGGAAGAACCAGGAAATAGATTAACTGCTATTGCTTTCTTCAGAATGATGAATCTGTAGCACAAACTTCTGTATAAGAATCATACCAGCCTTCAGTTCCTGTTTACAAATAAAAGCATTCCTAATCAGGATTGACTCTGAAGGTTCAGATGTGCAGGAGAGCTCTAAATGCAAAAGAAGGGATCCACCAACATTTCTGTATACACCACAGAAGCCGGTAATAAGAGCAAATTTATCATTGCATTGATTGCAATTGCTTTTCTCTGGACTCGAGGTTGTATTATGCACTTTTTCCTTCAAAATAGATTATCTGCTGAGAGCCATTAACTTCTGCTTAGAACCTGTTAACACATCCACTGTCAAATCAGTTTTGCCATGGATGACTTTTGGTTTCTTAAAGGCCATTTACATTTCATATATAAAAGATGCCACAGTCAAGGGACAGATCAAGTAACACTCTTAGCAAATATTTTCCTCTTTATTAATTCTAATGCAGAGGAGTGTCCTTAAGCTAGTGAATTAGCCACTAGTTCTCTAAGAGAAGACAGAAAAGGTGATTAATATACCAGTTATCACTCATTGTATACCACAAAGGTTTCCATACAGAAGTCGGATGAATGTCTATCTGAAGGTAAACAGTCTATATGTCAGTGAAAGAACATTATCTGACCTCCACAATCCAACATCCAGAGATGATACAGGGAACTATGATTAGGTGTGGTGTCTCATGAGCAAATCTCTTAGGTAATATATTTTATGAAAAGTGTCTAGCCCAAAACTCAGAAAACAACCCTTGTTTCTGAAGAAGCAAACAGTAAACAGTTCACATCGAGACTTCTGATTTACCGTACCTGCTACATTCTTTTCTCACTTTATAAATTTATTGCCTGTCTATATATGAACACTCAGCAGATTGCACATCTGGTTATCCTATAGGTTTGGGGTCTTGTAGTTGGGATGCCATGGCACTGTGTAGTGCAGAAATCTTCAGCCTGGACTATGGCATGGCTGGGAGTTGCCTAAATCCTCAGGATTGGCTTGATAAGGAAGAGAAAAGGGAGAGGAGAAAGAAAGGACCATCCTGGGACCCACCAGGTGACCTGTTAAACTACCCTGAGGTTCAGGAAGGCTGCATTCGATAACTCAGTTTTGTGCAATGAGCAAACGCTTCTGGTGAAAAGCAGCTGGCAATGGCATGTAGTGCTGAGAGGTTTCCCAAACATGTCTTCTGAATTTAATTTAACTTTACTTTTGGCCTCTCTTAATAACTGGCAGATATGGTACTGTATAATGGAATCAATCGCCAGATTTCTGGTTGATTAGCACCATTTTCTGAATGTCTCCGTTGTGACCTAAAAAGAGCAATAATGAAACAAGCAATGTTTGTGAGAAATAATCACTCATCACTAAAACTCAGTATGATGAGAAAAAAATAAAACTATAAGAAAAGGGCTGGAGAGATGGCTCAGCGGTTAAGAGCACCATCTGCTCTTCCAGAGGACCCGGGTTCGATTCCTAGCACCCACATGCAGCTAACAACTGTCTGTAGTTCCAGTTCCAGGCAAACACCAAGGCAAATAAATAAATAAATAATAAATAAATAAAGTTAAAAAAAACTATAAGAAAAAAAAGTTGGGGGGCTGGAGAGATGGCTCAGTGGTTGAGAGCACCGTCTACTCTTCCAGAGGACCCGGGTTCGATTCCCAGCATCCACGTGGCAGCTAACAACTGTCTGTAGTTCCAGTTCCAGGCAAACACCAAGGCAAATAAATAAATAAATAATAAATAAAGTTTTAAAAAAAAAAAAAAGTTGGGGGCTGGAGAGATGGCTCAGTGGTTAAGAGCACTGACTGCTCTTCTGAAGGACCTGAGTTCAATTCCCAGCAACCACATGGCAGCTAACAACTGTCTGTGATTCCAGGATCTGACACCCTTACACAGATGTGCATACAGGCAAAACACCAGTTCACATAAAATAAAAATAAATATTAAAAAAAAAAAAAGAAAAAAAAGTTGGGCTGGAGAGATGGCTCAGTAGTTAAGAGCACTGACTGTTCTGGAGGACCTGAGTTCGATTCCCAGCATCCACATGGCAGCTAACAACTGTCTGTAATTCCAAGATGTGACATCCTTACACAGTTATACATGCAAGCAAAACACCAATTCACATAAAATAAAAATAAATATTAAAAAAAGAAAAAGAAAGTCTTCTGAGCATCATTTGGTGGAGTGTTTGCTTAGCAGTATTATTGAGGGTTTGAACCTCAATAACGCATCAACCAGGTGAAGTGGTACATATCTATAATCCCAGAAGAAGAGAGGGGAGGGCAGGGGAATGAGAAGTTTAAGGTCATTCTCAGCTATTTATTGAATTTGAGACCAGCCTGGGTTACTTGACATCTTGTCTCAAGAAAAAAAATTAAAATTAAAAAAAAAAAATTCAGGCTAGGGCTGTAGATCCATTAGAGAATGAATCACTTAGCTTTTGTGAGACTCTCACACCATAGTTGAGTCTGGAGATCAGAGGTCAGCTTGCAGAGTGGGGTTTCTTCTCCTACTCTGTGGGGTGCAGGGATTAAACTGAGATACCAGGGTTAGTGTCAGCACCTTTGAGCACTCAGCATCTCACCAGTCCTGCTTACTCATCAAAAAAAGGGAGGCAATATTTAATTCTGTCTTCAAAATTGTCCAATGTTGATGTGGTGTCTCATGAGCAAATCCCAGCACGGCAGAAGCAGAGCACAAGGACCACAGTGAACTCAACCCCAGCAGAGTGGGGCTGTTACATAGTGAGTCTGAGGACACAGTGAGGCTGCAAGGAAAACCTTATTTAAAAAGATAAATCAAAGGGCTGGAGAAATGGTTCAGTGGTTAAAAGCACAGACTGCTCTTCCAGAGGACCTGAGTTCAGTTCCCAGCACCCACATGGTATAATAAAATCTGATGGTCTTTTCTGTCATGCAGGCCTACATGTAGGCAGAACACTGTATACACAATAAATAAATAAATTTTAAAAAAGATAAATCAAAACAAAAAAAAAAAGTGTCCAGGTATGTTTTCATTGATTCCATTGCTTTGCTTGCTAGCCAGATCCTTCATCCTGCAAGCCCAAGCTGACCAGAGCATCCCCACTACCTCCTCCTTTCATGGAAACAGAACAAATCTTGTCCAATCCCAAGTGAATACACAGATATTATAGCCCTAAAAATTATCTCCTCTCCTGGGGTTAAAATAAGTTACAACAGTGTCATCTAATCATAAACTCGCTGGCCTCGCTGAGGCAAGTTTGATGGACAGGCCCTTCTGTCCTCTATTAGCAACATTAATCACGAGGCTGGCATGGTTTGTGGACAGCTTCTCATGGGAACCTTTGTTGTGAAATGAGTCTATCTTACAAAAATTCTTATGGATCCTGATGTGACGTAAGGACAACCGCTACAGTTTGTTTATTCAGTGTTTTGTTATTTCCGGTCGTCTCATTTTACCTTGAAGCATAAAGAAAAATGGCTAAGCCATTTCGTGCATCTGAGGAAGGTTTTGGGGTAGACAAATAATCTCCAAAACCTCGTGCCCATCAGCTGCAGCAGGGTGGGTTCCTCTGGGGGAGGTGGGAGAAGCATGGAATCATAGAGGTGCACAAGAAGTTTCTATCAACTTGTAACAGGCTGCTCTCTAAACAGAAAAATGGCTGGGCAGGGTAGACGCTCACAGGGTAAAGATGCGTGCCATTAAGCCTGACAAAAGACCTAGGTAGGTTTGATCTCTAGGAGGCATGTGGCAGAAAGCCAGAGCCGGCTTCACAAATGTTGTCTCATGGCCCCCATAGATGGGCTGTGGCACATTCACAAAGCTAATAAAAAAATTTTTAAAAATGCATTCCATTGTGGTTAGGATGGGGTACGCTCCCTGTAGGTTCATGTCTGAATGCTCGGATCCAGCTGGTGACTTTTTTTTCTAGCCATCTTTCCAACCTTATATAAATATTTTTTAAATTAAATATTTTATCATGTTCCCTCCCCCAGTTCTTCCCAGATTCTCACCTACCTCCCTACCCAATTCCGTTTCTTTTCTTTCTCTCCTAAAGAAACAAAAACATGGGCTGGAGAGATGGCTCAGCGGTTAAGAGCACCGTCTGCTCTTCCAGAGGACCCGGGTTCGATTCCCAGCACCCACATGGCAGCTCACAACTGTCTGTAGTTCCAGTTCCAGGCAAACACCAAGGCAAATAAATAAAATAAAATAAAAAAGTGTTTTTTTAAAAAAAAAAAGAAAGAAAAGAAACAGAAACAAAAGAAATAAAATACCCTGTAAAAACACAAAAACAAATATTAAACAAGCAAAAGACCAAGAATACAAACAAAAAACCCAGACCTGTTAAACATATTAAAATAAACAGAAACATCACTGAATTCATTTTGTTGGCAGTGACTATTTTTGAAGGCTGTGGAACCTTTAAAAGGCGGAGCCTAGCTGGAGGGAGAGTGTCATTGTAGACTCACTCTCCTACAGCCACACCTCCTCACAATGATGAATTGTACCCTTTCTTAAATTATGAGTAAAAATATCCCCTTCCTGCCTTAGGTTGCCTTTGTCATGAATCTGTCAGTAACTCGAAAAGTAATTTACACACACGTCTCTATGTAAAGGTCTAAAGGCATGTATTATATGCATATGTCTTATATGCAAGCGAGTGTTGCGAATAGGCATAGCTGGTGAGCTCTAGAGCAGGGAGCTGAAGGGTGGGAATGAGAAGTCTTCCTAGATTTTGATAGTGCCAGTTCAGACAGTGCTCAGGTGATAGAATCGCACCTGCTCTAACAAATAGGTGCTTCCACTGGCTCAATTTAACTGAAAAATCTACAGGAAGTTTCAAGTTGGTCCTGAATTGAGGTTTCCCAGTGTGACCAGGACGCTTTTTCTGACTGCTCACTTCATGCTTTGCACGAGTGAGTGATGCCTCCTGGTGGCGTGTACTTACTGCTCCACCCTTGCTATCTGAAATTAGCAATACAGTGACCCCATACCAAGCCTTGCCACTTTCCACAGCAAGACTGAATGCTTACTCCCCCCACCAGTATCTCAGCTTGTCACTCCCAACTGTATCATGTGATCATTCTTGAATCATTGTCGAAGAAATAAGCTTAAGATCAATTCCAGCTAAATAAGATAGTAAGGACTTTTGATTGTTGCCCAAAAGAAGGGATATTAGGCAACAAATAGCAGATAGGCACTGTAGCTAACTAATGCTTTACCACACTTGTCAACTAATCCATATCTACATCACAGTCTGGTAGTTTACGTTCCCGTGGACTTTGTCTCAGTGACCCCTGAGAAGAGCTCCTCTATGTCCTCAATGCTACCCTGTCTTTAGAACCCTCCTTCAGTTTCTGACGCAGGCGTGGCAAGCCGGCAGAGAGAAAACATAGACAGAAGAAAGTAGCATGCCTGCAACTTAGACCTAAACATGTATAACCAGGGTGTCTCAAACAATAGATTCATTCAAGACTAAGAGAAAAGCATCGATGTGTTAGGAAACGGGTAACTTTTAGAAAAACTGATAGCTCTTTGCAACATTTTTTGGCATTGCTTTTGGCTGATAGAAATGATTGGAAACCCCTTGTAAATTCACTTAGTTAGCATGGTTGCAACAACAATGGAGCTTAGAGTATATTTACACTGTTATGCAAAAGGAGCTTACATACACACTAATTTGTTTTCTTCTTCTTTCTTCTGAGGCTTGTCTGGTGCTCATTCTCCTTCTTCTTGTATGGCTTGTATAATGGAAGTTGCCAGGTAAAATCTTTGATGCTTCATTTTATGTAATTTTCAGATATATAATTGTCTTGGTTTTTAAAAAGTATGTCCTAGATATTGTATAACACCAGTGACTGGTTGAATGAAGATATATTAATTATTGTTAGAGATTTGTTGCATCTGTCTCAGAAGCAGAGTGCTTGTCTATCCTGAGTTTGACCCAGCTTTGCAGAATTATAACAACAAAATTATTTGCCATTGTGTGAAGTTTCCATTTAACTGGACATCCTGTATTTTAATTATCTAGACTGCTATATTTATATTTGTTAAGATCTGGCCATCCAACAGATAATCCCAGGTACTTAGAACTATTTTTAGTTTGCTAGTGGATAAAACCCTGGGTTTCCTGAAGTATAATATTCCTCATTATGGGAGTTTGTTTTTTATCTTCTTTTTGCTTAAGGAGTAATTATTAGTAGTCATACATAAAGCCCTGCATGGTTACCATCGGTGCTGTGAAGGATGGTGTCCCCCTTAGCAGCCCCTATGTTCCTATCCTAAGTTTGTTTTCCTATCTTAGTCAATGTCCTATTGCTGTGAAGAGACACCATGACCACAGCATCTCTGTACTGAAAAGCCTTTAATTGCAGCTGGCTTACAGTTCAGAGGCTTAGTCATTGTTGTCATGGCAGCATGCTGGGCCGACATGGTGCTGAAGAGGAGCTGAGAGTTCTCCATCCAGATCCCCACACAACAGGAAGAAAGTGAGACACTGGGCCTGGCTTGAGTGTCTGAGACCTCAAAGCCTGCCCTCAGTGACAGACTTCTTCCAACAAGGCCACACCCACTCCAGCAGCCTACATCTCTTCACAGGGCCACTCACTATGGGCCTATGGGGGCCATTTTTATTTAAAACAATACAGTCTTCCTCTTTCCCTTAAGCAGCTACTCAGTTTCACAGCACAGTGATAACTGTTCTCGGGCATTTCTTTCTTTCAGTTTTTATTAATTAAATACTTTTGATTTCTTTTATATTCCAACTGCAGTTTCCCCCTCCCTCTTCTCTGTCTAGTATTTCTTTAACATTAGCTATCCATGTGGACATCCTTAATTAGATTTTATTTTGAATATTTTTGAATGTTATATAAAAGTTTACATATAAGTGATATTTATAACTTTTCACTCAATATTGTCTTTGTAAAATTTGTGCATGCTAATAATACATGCAAATGTGGCCTCTTGGCCCTTTTTATAATGTTCATGGTTTATCCACCAGTATGCTTTTTTTTTTTTTAAAAAAAAAAAAAAAAAAAAAACCTTATTTATTTATTTTATTTATTTGCCTTGGTGTTTGCCTGGAACTACAGACAGTTGTTAGCTGCCATGTGGGTGCTGGGAATCAAACCCGGGTCCTCTGGAAGAGCTCTTAACCGCTGAGCCATCTCTCCAGCCCCCCGGTATGCTTTAAATGTACTTCAATAAGCTAAAATAAATGTTCATTTTCTTTTTTTTTTTTTTTTTTTTTAGAAAAATAGAAGTTCCAACTATTCAGGAAAATTGTTGACACTCAGCACTCTGTGAAATTCATTACTGTATTCAATAGCAGGAAAAAGTTTATGATTCCTTCTGTAAAATGCTTCTCATTGATGCTTATTTGATTTTTAGCTGTTTTTTTCCAGTACTATGCATCAAGACACTTGTTCTCATTGTGGAAAGAGAGGTTTTGTCAGCCTTAGCTATTTCACAAATTTGAGCCATCTTGGGCTACACAAAACCCTTTATTAAAAAGAAAAATTTTAATTTTTACTGATGTATTATATATGTGTAGTAAAGTGTACACATCTTTTTTGGGGGGTTTCTGTTTGTTGTTTTCATTTTTGCTTTTTTGAGACAGGATTTTACTTTGCGTCCCTGTCCTGGAACTCACTTTGTAGACCAGGCTGGCCTTGAACACAGTTTAATGGTTTTTCATATTTACATGATATCTCTAATATAATATCTTACAACTGGTTATTTCCTGTTTTCTATACACTGTCAAAAGGGTCGTGTGCACTGTCTGCTAGACCTTGAGGCGCCCACATCTGGTGAGTCCGCTGTGCTGCTACTTGGTTCCTTTAAAAAAGGGCTCACGGGGGCTGGAGACATGGCTCAGCGGTCAAGAGCACCGTCTGCTCTTCCAGAGGACCCATGTTCGATTCCCAGCACCCACATGGCAGCTAACAACTGTCTGTAGTTCCAGTTCCAGGCAAAACACCAAGGCAAATAAATAAATAAATAAAAGTGTTAAAAAAAAAAAAAAGAAAGAAAAAGAAAAGTCACTTGAGGAAGATGGCCAACAGAGATGGAGTCTGAGCTACCAGGCCACACAGCAAGGGTGGCCATGGAGTGGAGCCAGAAATGACAGAAATGAAACGGCAAACTTTCAGAAGTTTTTCTTTCTAAATTAGTTCAAATCACATGATTAGACTGATAGAGAATTATATCTATTTAATTACAATATTATATGTACATCCTATTCTTTTAATTTGTTTAGGCTTTTGAAGTGTACATGTATATGCGTGTTTTCCTTGTGTTTTGGTATGTGTGCAATGTTCGTGCCTGGTGCTCTCAAAAGTCTCCCTGGACTGGAGTTATAGATGGTTGTGAGCTATCACATGGGTGCTGAGAACTGAACCTCTGCAAGAGTAACAGGTGCTCCTAATCATTGAGCCATCCCTCCAGTCCTGCGTGCATGCATGTGTGTATGTGTGTATGTATGTGTGTCTTCTTAGCATAATTTGCATTGCCTGTGAAGAATGCCAACACAGGGATAATATTTATTCTAAGTGTTTGTGTTGGAGGACGGATTGCTGGGAACAGGACCCAGGACCCTGTACATGCTTGGTGAGCATCCTCTCTCTCAGCCAGCAGATCCTATTTATTTAATTTAATTAATTAATTATTTTAAATATTTATTTTCATTTTATGTAAATTGGCATTTTGCCTACATGTATAACTGTGTAAGGGTGTCAGATCTTGGAATTGCAGATAGTTGTTAGCTGCCATGTGGATGCTGGGAATCGAACTCAGGTCCTCTGGAAGAACAGTCAGTGCTCTTAACTGCTGAGCCTGCTCTCCAGCCCTAATTAATTAATTTTTAAATTTTATATGTATGAGTATTTTGACCACACACATACATGTATGAATATATATAGATACATATATATGTATATATTCACTATGTCACCGTGTGCAAGCCTGGGGTACACAGAGATTAGAGGTGGGTGTTAGACCCCCTGGAACTGGAGCCACAGTTGGCTATGAGCCAGCATGTAGGTGCTGGAAATTGAACCTGGGTCCTCAGCAAAAGCACTGCTTTAGCCCCCTCAGCCCTGGGTTAAGTTTGAATCAAAGCAAGAAGGTTTAATAATTAAAGAATAGTACATATATATCATAAACCTTGACAATTTAAAAATTATGTGGCAGGGTAAGAAAATCTCAGTTAATAAACTAATGTGTGAGAAATACCACTTTTTTCTATACTTTAGCTTAAAAGCCTGATTCTGGTGCCAGTGAGATGGCTCAGCCAGATAAGGCACTAGCCACTAAGCTTGAGAACCTTGAGCCAGCCTGTCCCTGTGACCCACATGTTGCAAAGACAGAACCTATTCTGAGCTCTACACACACGCTATGGCACACACAACAGACCCACACCCACTCACCAAAATAATAAATGTGATAAAAAGTTTAATGAAATCTGCTTCTGAGACAATTTCCCTTTCTTTCCCCCTCCCTCAAGTACTGCTAAATAAGATTTGAAGCACAGATGGTCTGGGATGTCCTTGAGCTCTCAGTGTTGGTCATGACCCACAGTTGTAAGACACCAGAGATTAGGGAGATTCTCCCACCATGAGTAATCTTGGCAGTCAGGTACCCAAGAGTCTCCATGAAGGACCACAGGGCTCTACCCCTTACGGGCCTCTGGGCATAAATCTTAGCTGAAGTCAGAAGCCTGTGCAAGGGCCCAGCCTTCCCCAGGTATTTGCCACCTCAGCTCTCCTGAGGGTTGCCCATACCTCAGGATGTGAGATGGAGCAGTATTCCTGAGAATATACTGTCTGGCCACCACCCTAACTCTTACCTAATCTCTGCAGAGAAGGCCCTGCCAGCCTCCTGCCTCAATGTTTCCATGGGGCTATCCTCAAGCCCTGAACTTCTCACTGAGTTAGGTTTGCAGCAAAGAAAACTTACCAGCTAACCATACCTTCATCCCTGTTTATACCTGAGGTGAGAAAATTTGGAGCTTGATATATTCTTGAATGGTAACATGATAAGGGAAATACAAGTTAAATTTAAAGAAATATGAATTAATACCATAAAATATTATCCAGACACATGGTGATGGAACTCTAATGGTTAATCTTCATCATAAGCCTGACTACATACATACAAGCAGGTCTGGGTGGGTCACCCTTTTTTTTTAAAGGAGTTAAGAGGCTGAGGAAGAGGGATCACCAAAGAATTCACAGCCAGTTTGGGTTACAGAGTTAAAAAGAGAAACCCAGGGGCTGGAGAGATGGCTCAGAGGTTAAGAGCACTGACTGTTCTTCCAGAGGTCTTGAGTTCAATTCCCAGCAACCACATGGTGGCTCACAACCATCTATAATGACATCTGGTACCCTCTTCTGTATACTGTATACATAATAAATAAACAAATCTGTTTTTAAAAAAGAGAGAGAGAGAGAGATTGTGTCATTTCCCTCTCCACTCAAAACAAAAGAGAGAGAGCAGAAAGAAAGAAGTAATTCCTAGGGCCTAGGGTTGGCAAGATGGCTCCAGGGATAAAGGCACAGGCTACCAAGCCCGATGATGTGAGCTCAGTCCCCAGATCCTTCCTGAAAGAAGGCAAGAATTAATTCCTGGAGGCTATTTTCTTTGACTTTTTCATGCATGCAGCCACACACCTATGCACATACACAGTCACAAAATAAATATATAAATGTGATTTAAGAGAAAAGAAAAAAAGGAAGAAAGCATGCTTAGGAGATTAGTGAAATATGTTGTTGGACATGCGAGGGAGTTTCCTCAAACTATTAGCTCCTGAGGGTTCTGATCTCACTGATGGATTAATTCTAATCCTTTGATGGATTCATAATGTAAGGGCACTATTGGGAAGTGATGAAAGACAGGAGTCAGGGCCTACTTGGAAGAAGTAGGTTGCTGAGAGTGTGTCTTCAGGGTTAGATCTTGCCCCAGTCTCATAGTACCATTTTCTCCCCTAACTTCACCAGACATAACACATTCCCAAAAACATACACACTCATGACACGGCACATTCCTGCTCCCGGAGATCATGGACTGAACACTCCAGACTATGAGCCAGACCAGATCTTTCCCTGCTTTAGCTGTTCTCATACATAATAAATAAACAAATCTGTTTTTTTTAAAAAAAGAGAGATTGTGTCATTTCCCTCTCCACTCAAAACAAAAGGGAGAGAGCAGAAAGAAAGAAGTAATTCCTAGGGCCTAGGAATTGTAGTCATAGCAACGTAAACCAGAGCTAAGAAGAATGGGAAGATTCAGATTTCAGCCAGATCTTTGAGGTGGGAGGATCCACCTTTAATCTGGGCCACACCTCCTGCTGGTCATCTACAGAAAGGACATGGGAGAAGGAAGCTCACTCTCTTGGCTGGCTTGCTATTGTTCTCACTGGCAAGCCCATTCCTTCACAGGTGTTAGAGCCCACTTTGTTGAGGTTCTGGCACTTACTAAAGACAGCTAAGACATGCAGCCTCAGGGACTCCAGATTCTTGGACCTTCTGTTTGTAGACAGCCATTGTTAAACAAGCTGGCACATAGCCTGTAAGCTATTTGAATAAATCTCCATATATATATTCATTTTGTAAGTTCTGTTTCCCTAGAGAACTCTAACACATTATTAAAAGCCAATGAGGCAACTATTAAAATACTTCCAGAAGAGGTTTTAAAATGCTAGGATCACTGTGATTGCTGATTCTGCCCCTTTTGGCAGCTTTAAAAATAATAAAAAATTCCAGTAATAAAAACACAGAGGAGGTGGGCACTATAGTGCATACCTATCCCCCCAGCATTCAAAACACAGAAGGAGGAGGCTCACTGAACTCCATGGTAGCTTGGGCTATATGGTGAAACTCTGCTTCAAAATAAAATAAATAAATAAAATATGCATCCAGAGGTGGCGGGATAGATAGATCATAATAAAACCTTAAATGTTTACAGGAAAATTAATTGATTCTCCATAAATCTGATAAACCTTGAAGAGCAGAAATATATTAAACTAAAGCAGAAACTATCAACGTAAGTTATTTATGGAAACAAATTACAGAATAGAAGAAAAAGGCAAAGTAGGAAAATTTAATTTTTCCATATTAGGCTTGTTTTATTCTAATTTTTATATGATATGAATGGAAACACTTTACTAACAAAATTAGACCAATTAAAAATAAATAAGGCCCTTTTAACACATGGCCTCATTAATATTTATAGGATATAGTTAATGAAGAACTCATTAAAAATGCCTAGGGGCAGTAGGTTTCCATTTTTTAAATTCACTGCTAAATCTCTTCCTGTATCATAAACAGCTAAAAATATTCAAGAAAAATTTCCAGGATCAGTGAAATGGCCCAGTAGTTAGAGGCAATTGATGCCAAGCCCTGGGGCCTGAGTTCAAGCCTTAAAAACCACAGTGTGAAAGACACTGACTCCTATAAGCTGTCCTTCACATGCATGCCATGGGTGTCTGCAACCAAACACACAAAGAATAAGCAAATAAATACACAGAAATGAAAAACTTCTTGCCTTTCTAAAAATGAACAACTTCCTTCTAACTAAAAACAAATTATAACTGTAACTTGTTTATAACGTAACAAAAATTAACAAGAGTAACAGTGAGAGCATGCAGTCTTTTAGAAAAGGAAATCATCTAGTCAAAAGGCAATCATGGGGCTGGAGAGATGGCTCAGCGGTTAAGAGCACCCTCTGCTCTTCCAGAGGACCCGGGTTCGATTCCCAGCACCCACATGGCAGCTAACAACTGGCTGTAGTTCCAGTTCCAGGCAAAAACACCAAGGCAAATAAATAAATAAATAATAAATAAATAAAGTTAAAAAAAAAAGGCAATCACATTATTTCATCCAGTTGAGCTATCTTTATTACATTTCTAACAGGCCCCCAGACTTTCATAGGCTCTCAGATCTTAGCACAACTGACGCCATGATGGAAATACCATTCAGGCCATAACACTCAGCACATAGCACCACTAGCCAAAAAACAAAAACTGAGACTTAATCCATCAAAATCCATAGTGCTGGGCAAGTTTCTAAATGTACTAAGCTTGCTTTTTGGCTTCTGTAGTTCCTTTTCTGGCTAACTGTTCTTGTTCACTTAAGTATGTCAACACAGAATATGTGTATTGTGCTTAAAGCTCACCCTGAGAATGATTTGGGGCTACACTGAGACCCTGAATACCCAGTGTAGTTATTGGCTGGCTAATAAAGATTGTCTGCTGGTTTAAACTCATGTCTGAGGCAGTCTTCTCTGGTGGCACCCACAACATATTTTTATTCATTTGCTGTGTGAATGTATTATGTGGTGTAGAAGTGTGGGTGTATGCATGCTATAGTACATAGGTGGAAGTCTGAGAACCGTAGGGGGCATGGAGGTCTTTGTGCTCACAGACATGCACTGGAGAACCGGAAATGTTAAGCACACAGGGTTCTTCCTTTAAGGGAAGAATCCAAAACCTGTCTTCTGCCCAGAAGGCTAGAGTGGATGTACTTTCTAGCCTGGTGACCATTTCAAAATAAAAGTGGCTGGAGACTTTCCCAAGTATCTATATATCTCTCTATGTGTATATAGAAGTAGACAGAGAGATTCATTCCTGTGATTCTAAAACACTCTGACTAATAAATACAGTTCTAACGGATAGAAAGTTCTTGATGGAGAAACTGGCCAGTTGATATCTGTAAGTGTCCTCAGCTTCCTAGATGGTGCTTTGTTATGTCCTCCAGCAGGGAGGAACACTGTGTCCTCCTGTGGCAGAAGTGAGTGGCAGGGGAGCAAAAGGAAGGGTCCTAAACTTGTCCTCTTGT
Source organism: Sigmodon hispidus (assembly GCA_004025045.1). Lineage (NCBI taxonomy): Eukaryota > Metazoa > Chordata > Mammalia > Rodentia > Cricetidae > Sigmodon > Sigmodon hispidus. Next base: position 37,213 of record PVIH01017631.1, read on the forward strand.
TGGTTTCCCAAAACACTAATCTGCCAGGTGGTGGTGGCCGCTGTGGCACAGGCCTTTAATCCCAGCAAACTCAGATTGTGATGTTTGTCAACAGGCACCTTTGCTCACTGAACCATCTCAAAAAAGATGGGCATGGTGGTACACACTTGTAATCCTAGAACTTATGCAATGGGGGTAGGAGGATCCAAAGTCCAAGACCAGTCTCCACTACTGGCCAGTTGGAAGCCAGTTTGGATTCCAGGACAAACAACAACCACAAAAGTATCCAGACCCTGAGTAAAAGGAAGTATAAGACACTGTAGTCATTATGTTCCTGAGAAGGTAAAATTCACTGAACATTGTGTTAGATATTTTTTCATCACTGAGGTCAAATTCTTGACAGAAAACAACCTAAGACAGGCAAGGTTTGCATTGGCTCACACCTAAGGGGATGCAGTCCATCTCAGTAAGGCAGTGTAGTAGTGAGCAGAGTGTGGCTGCTTGATCACTTCTCTGTGATCAGGATCAGAGAGGTCAACAGGAAGCTGGGCTAGGCTAAATCTTCAAGGCCCAAGGCCCACTCTCATGACTTAACCCCTCTTGACAAGTCCCGCCTCCCAAAGTCTCCCCAAAGTTAGTACCATCTGTTAACTGACTTCCACACTATGGCACACACACACACACACACACACACACACACACATTGTAACATATTCACACACATACAACACTGTTACTGTGTGTTTGCAGGTGCCCTGCAAGTCAGAAGAAGGTGTTGGATCTCTTGAACCAGGAGTTACAGGTCTTTGAGAATTCCTTGATGTGGGTACTGAGATTCAAATCCAGTTCTCATGATAGAGCAGCAAGCACTCTTAACCAAAGAGTCATTTTCTTTCAGCCCCTCCTATAACTTTTGATTATCATTATTTTTCTCATGTTCACTTAGTTTTAGGCATTTTTTTTTTTAAACTTTATTTATTTGCCTTGGTGTTTGCCTGGAACTGGAACTACAGACAGTTGTTAGCTGCCATGTGGGTGCTGGGAATCGAACCCGGGTCCTCTGGAAGAGCAGACAGTGCTCTTAACCACTGAGCCATCTCTCCAGCCCCTAGGCATTTTAAATTTTTCATTGTAATTTTTTCTTCAGCCTGTTTCTTCAGAGTTTTAAATGTATCTTTTTGTTCTTGATTTCTGCTCTCTGAAGCTTCTTTGTGCTTTTTTCCCCCCGTGGTCTAGTGTGTGATCATTTGTAAGTGTTCATCTGTGGTGTGCATTTCAAGTGTGTTAATTATCAAGTTAATGTTTTGTCTACTTGCCAAAATTTTGTCTATTGAGCTATGAGGTATATATTAAATCTACTGTAGTTTGGATATGGTTGAAATGTGTGGTTTTAGAATGGAGAAATTAGATCTGGGAAAACCACCCAACAGTTAAGAGCACTGAATGCTCTTCCAGAGGACCAGAGTTTGATTCTTAGAACCTACATGGTGGCTCATACCTATCTGTAACTACATTTCCAAGAGATCTGATGCTCTCTTCTGGCCTCCATGAGCACCAGTCCTGTACATGGTATACAGACATGCATGCAGACAAAATACTCAAACACATATTTTTTTTTAATTTTTAATTTTAAAAGATGGGAAGCTAAGAAGTCACTGATTTCATTCCCTTTGAAGCCATTAGTAGGATTCTTGAGGGCTCTATTGCTGGTTAGGATGTCTCTGGCTTCCTCTTGTACTTTGAGATCTCTTCACTTGACAGCCCTGCAGCATGATGTCAAGGGATTGTACCTGACAAGCAAGATTGTCAGGTACAATCTCAAGGGGTTCTGGCCAGAGCCTAGGCCCTGATGTTTGGACTTTCTGTTTTCAGACTGGAAAGATAAACAAACCTCTTTTCTTTACAGATTTCTTACCCAGCCTTGGAGAGTGCATTACAGGATTAGAAATTAAATGATATACTCTTGCACAATTCTTGTCGTTTCTAAAAAAATGGTCCCCAAAGGGATTGGCACTATTAGAAAGCCTGGCCTTGTTGAGTAGGTCTGGTCTTGTAGGAGGAAGTGTGTCACTGTGGAGGCGGGCTTTAAAGTCTCTTATGTTCAAGCCATGCCCAGTGAGACAGACCACTTCTTGTTGTCAGTGCAAGATATAAAAGTCTCAGCTCCTTCTCCAGCATCTTGTCTGCCTGGACCATGACGATAATGGACTAAACCACTGAAACTGTAAGCCACCCTATTAAATGTTATCCTTCATAAAGAGTTGCTGTGGTCATGGTGTCTCTTCACAGCAATAGAAACTCTAACTAGGATAACAATTATGGTAGAATTTCTCAACATTTTCCCTTCTATAAATCTAACATTTTTTGTTTTATCCATTGTCAGATTATTTTAATAGATCTATAGATCTACACATGACAAACTAGAAGTTTTGTCATTGTACCAAGACCCTCTCATCTCTAATGAAGGTTTTGTCTATTTGTTTCATTTGAGACAATGTCTCCTAGCTCTGGGTGGGCTCAAACTCAGGATCCTCCTGCCCTAGCCTCCTCCTTAGGTATAATTACAGCCAAGCACCACTGCACAGCCCTGCCCAGATTCCTTCGATTATTGTCTGTGGTTATATATGCAATCCTCCTCCAGACTCTTTATATCATTGAGATTTGAGAATGTACACTATAAAACAGAAAATATGTAGGTTTTTAAATAAAGTCTACTGCCAAATTTTTAGTTTACTAGCATTTATAGTTAATGTCTTTATTTTATATTTGAAATGGTTTCTATCCTCTTAATTTGTAATTTTAAGAACTAGTGAGATGATCCAGCAGTTATGACCACTCACTGATTTGTAGAGGAACCTTGGGTGGCTCATCAATCTGTAACTCCAGTTTCTAGGGGATCTGGCCTCTGAGGGGACTTAGTTAGCACATGGTACACAGAAAATACATGCAGGCAAAACACTCACATATATAAAATAAAAATAAATTAAAATTTGTAACTTTAGCTGGTCTAACTTTTGTATACATTTTCCTTTCTTTTTGGGTACTGATAATTAAATCCAGGCTCTTGTACATGCCAGGAAAAAGCTATACTAAATGAGCTATATCTCTAGCTGTGTTTGCAATTGCAGTTTGCTTTCCTTCCTTCCTTTCTTGTTGTTGTTTACTTTGTTTTTTTGAGACAGGGTTTCTGTGTAAGAGCCCTGTTGGCTGTCCTGGAACTCACTCTGTAAGCCAGGCTGGCCTGGAACTCACAGAGATCTGCCTGTCTCTGCCTCCCTAGTGCTGGCTTTAAAGGCATGCAACACCACTACCCAGCTTGCAATTTTATAAAAATTTAGATATATGTAAAGTAACTGTCCTGGTTGTTTTGATGTTGTTATTTATTTATTTATTTTTATCAATTTGACAGACGTTAGAATTATCTGGGAAGAGAAACCTCAGTTGAGAAACCTCCATCAGATTGCCTGTAGGCAAGTCTGTAGGGCGTTTCCTTAGAGTGTGAGTGTCTCATGCCCTGTGGTCTGTGCCACTCCTGGGCAGGTCGTCCTGGGATGTGTCAAGGAGTGGGCGAAGGGAGTCAGGAGAAGCAAGCTAGTAAGAGGAGTTCCTCTGTGCTTTTGCTTCAGTTCCTGCCCCCAGGTTGTTGCCCAGGCTTTCCTTAGTGAACTCTGACCTGGAAGAGGTAAACTCAGAAAACCCTCTCCTCCCCACCTTGCTATCCGTCAGTGTTTTATCACAGCAATAGAAACCCAACTAAGACAGTTTTCAAATAATATTGTTTCTTTTTTTTTTTAAGTTCAGTGTTTTTTTTTATTTTTTTTAAAACTTTTTATTTATTTATTTATTTGCCTTGGTGTTTGCCTGGAACTGGAACTACAGACAGTTGTTAGCTGCCATGTGGGTGCTGGGAATCGAACCCGGGTCCTCTGGAAGAGCAGACGGTGCTCTTAACCGCTGAGCCATCTCTCCAGCCCCAATATTG
>PVIH01017632.1:0-41168 GCA_004025045.1 Sigmodon hispidus
TATTTCAGCTTTTAGTTCCTGGAATGTTTCTTTCATAGATTTGTTCATCTCTTCCAATTTTTTGTTTGTATTTTCTTCTATTTCTTTAAGGCTTTTTTTCATATCTTCTTTGAGAGCTTCGATGATCATCAAAAAGGAATTTTTGGTGTTGCTTCCTTCTGTTTCCTCTTCATTGCTCAGTTCAGGTCTTGTATTTGTATGATTGCCTCTCTCTTCTGGAGTTACCATGTTGTCCTTTGTATTATTATGTAATTTTTTGCACTGAAATTTGCCCATGGCTTCAGTGGTTCACGATTAGATGGGTCCTCATCAGTTGTGTCAGTCGGGTTTGTGTGCCTCCTGTCACCTCTCTGGTCAGGGTCTGATTCTGTCTTTCAGAGACCCCTGCAGTTGTTGGTTCACTCAGTTCAAGATTGTGGTGGGTAGCCTTGCAAATTCCCTCAGCAGGAGCTGTGGGTGTGGTGATGGGCAGAGTTTACCTGCCCCTGCTCTAGAGTGTGCTGGGACTCTGCAGACAGCACTTGGTCCCAGGAGTGAAACCGGAAGTAATGGGAGCTGAACTCTCCCTCCCAGGCTGGGATATAGGCACTGAGGCCTGTTGTCCCCTCCTCACCTCTGGGCAGAGTCTGAATCTGCCCTTCAGAGACCCCTGTAGTTGGTTCGCTCAGTTCAAGGTCGTGGTGGGGAGCCGTGTAAATTTCCTCAGCAGGAGCTGTGGATGTGGTCAGGGGCAGAGTTTACCTGCCCCTGCTCCAGAGTGCACTGGGATTCTGCAGACAACACTCGGTCCCTGTTAAATTCTTTTAAATAAAGATCATCTATGATTCACATATTTGAAAACTAACATTTTATGATCTGAACTGGAAATGAGATTATTACAATGTTTTTATTTGTACATTTGAAATGCAAAACAAAGTTTAAAATAAATCTAGCATTAAAAACAGTGGTATATTGGCCTGACTTAAATATGTGTTACAATTTATTTTCATAAAACAATCCTAACACTGAAACTGCAAATTTGGTAGTATACAGTAGCTATATTTTCTGAAAATTATGTTTTGAAAGGATGAAAGAATAGCTGAAGAGATGACTCAGGGGTTGAAAGCACAGTTTCCAACACCTATGTCAGCTGTCAAATAGAAACCTGTAAATTGACTTCCAAGAAATTTGACACACTTTTCTAGCCTCTATTGATATCTTTACATATAAAAGCATATATACTCACACAGACAATCTCATGTATGTGTCCATACATACACTGACACATAAATAAAAACTTGGGAGGGTGTGAGATTACGACAGCTCAAAATAAGAGATGGCTGTTCTTAAAGAGTGCTTTCAGACACAGCAGGTCCATTGCCTAGAAGATCTTATAGGGACTGTGACTGTATGCATAGACCTGTCCAAGACTGAACTACCCCAAATCCCTGCATAAATGGAGGAGAGGCTTATGCATCTCAGCCTTTACTAAGAAGCTACTGCCAACTGACACTGACTGGGGGGAACAAGAATTAGCTTTTTCAGGTTATCTGTGACTGAAAGTCTGCCATGTGTCAGTAGATGCGCCTGTAACAAGGGGACTCTGACTGTTTTTTTACAGAGATGGTATAAAATTAGGAAGTAAAAGAAGTGAGAGATAGAAGAATAATTGGAAGTGGAGTAGGTTGGAGTTGAACAAACACATTATATTGCATATGAAACTCACAAAAAATAAATTAAAAAATAATTGTTAAAATGTTGAAAATGTTATAATGAATTAACTTGGTAAAATGACTTCAACATTGAAAAATGTATCCAATGATACAAGATACTGTAGAAAGAAAACCAAAAATATTAATCAATGGTTTATTCAAATAAATACAAATTTTTATTCTAAATTTAAAAACATATTTATAATTATGTGTTAGTACTAAATTACAATAATGTTTTTCTATATCAGACTTTTAATGTATTCTAATATTTATTTTTTCTATTTTCAATTAATTCATCATGGTATCATGCAATTTATCTGGTATCATATTTTAAGATTTATATTTATTTTCATTTATGTGTAATTGTTTGTGTGGGGGTGCATGGGTGTATAGTACCTGTGTGGGGTCATTGGATTACCTGGACTGGAGTTGCAGGTAGTTGCACCACAGGGTGCAGGTAACAAGAACAGAATTTATCTCTTCCACGCATACTTTAGGCCATCCCTCCAGCCACCTAGAAAACATATTTTTAATATTTTTGAAAAACTTCTCTGATTATTAAACTTTGAAAAGCTAATATTTATTATCTGAAATCATTTTCATATTTTAGAAAATATTTTAGTGATCTTTACTCATTTATTTTCTCTTTTTATTTTTTATGTTTAAATTTATTTTGCAATGATGAAAAAGGAGGGGAAAGGTTAAATAAGAGAAGAAATTTCAAAAGAATAATATTCAGTCTGTTACTGCTGAAAACCTTACTTTATGTGTCATTGCATTCCAAAGGCAAAGATCTCCTATAACAATGGTTAGTGAACTCTTCCAAATCAGACACACTCTGTCCTACCTGTGAAATACACTGTTGCATCATTTTCTTGTTCTTTGCTTTTTTAGAAAAAGATACAGCATTGACAATATTTTGAAGGAAGAAACTTGATAAACAAATTTAAGAATAATTTTAGTTAGTTTGTTCCTAGGTAGACATGTTAAATATTGAAAGTAACTATTCTCTGTGCCTCTTTTCTCTGAAATTCATGGAACGTAAAAATTAATTCTAAAGCATCTCAAGCCAGGTTAGGCTCAGCTAACTATGAAGAAAGCCCCATGCTCTTTCTATCCTAAGTGTATACATGGGAAGATCCTCATGACCTACGTGTTTCCCTAACTACTACTTTCTACAGTGGCCTTTTGCTAGCATACTGAGTAGATGGCCTCCACTATCTGTGAATTTTCTTTTTTTTCTTTTTACAGTCATTTTTTTCTTATTTTTTTTTGAAAATCAGTGTCAAACTTTATATAAAAAAGCAAAACATTCAGAATAGATTTAAAAAATACCATACAGTAATAAAACTTCTCTTTTCTCTAAAATACATGAAACATAAAAAATAAAATCTAAAGCTTCTCAAACCAGTTTAGGCTCAGCTACAGATAAAGAAAGCACAGTAGGTCACAGCTAATGACCATAGATGCACTATGGCCACCACAAATTTTTGCTAAGCAACCTTTCTACAGTCAAAGCAGAAGTATTGTTTTGTTTTGTGTATGTTTGTGTGTTTTAAATCACTTTATTCACACATCATCATTCAATGAAATAAGAATGTTTTTGCTTAAAGTCCACTTGAGTACATCCCCTGCTTATCCTTCAGGAAGTTATTCTAAAAATCCATCCATTTGCCTGAAAATCTTAGGATATCATTTTTTCTTACTGCTGAGTAGTACTTCATTGCATAGATGTATCACAGTTTGTTAATCCATTGTTCAGTTGAGGGGCAAATAGGCTGTTTCCAGGTTCTTGCTATTATGAATAATGTTGCTGTGAACACAGTTGAGCTAATGCTTTGAGGTGTGAATGTTTCTCTTTAGGGTACATGCCTAAAAGTGGTATTGCTGGATCCTTGGGGAGATTGATTCCCAGTTTTCTTACTAACTGCTATGCTGCATTCAAGATTAGCTGAACCAGTTTACACTCCCACCAAAAATGAAGGAGTGTTCCCCTTGTTCTGCATCCTCTACAGCATAGACCGTCCTCTGTGTTTTTAATCTTCGCCATTCTAACATGTGTAAGGTGTTTTGATTTGCATCTCTCTGATGGCTAAAGATACTGCATAAGATAGCTTGACCTGTCTAAGTAGACATTGAGGCCTCTTCCAGTTTTATCATTTCTAGATTTAGAGCATTTACTTGCTCATAATGATGCAAACAAATAACATTGTTTGTGAAATACTTTTCTCAATAAATAAAAAATTATTAAAGTCTATGTTATGGAACACACTAAGCTAGAAGATCTCGAGAAGTTTCTCTCTATCCATCTTTGTCTTTCCAATAATTAAATAATCAGTGATTTCTTTATTTATTTGTTTTTGGTTGGTGGTCGTTAGTTGGTTTGTCAAGACAGAGTTTCTCTATGTAACAGCTCTGGCTGTTCTAGAACTCACTCTATAGCCCAGATGTCCTCAAAATTACAAAGATCTACCTACCTACCTCTGCCTCCTGAGTACAAGAATTAAAGCCATGTGCCACCACTACTTAGTGCTCTCTCTCTCTCTCTCTCTCTCTCTCTCTGTCTCTCTGTCTCTGTCTCTCTCTCTCCTCTCATTTGAGATTATAATAAAATTACAACATTACTCCTTTGAAAACTTTTACTTAGCTCTGGTTTTCTTCTTTTAAATTTTGGGTCACACACATTAGTGTCCTTGTTCCTCCCAGGCTTGAGGAATCATATTGGTGAATCTTTATGGGTATATCTTATGACATTACTAGGAGACACAATTTCACAACAATCTTTCTGATCTTTAGGCTCTTCTAGAATTCTCTCAACCTGCCTTTTTGCTATGTTTCTTAAGCATTAGATAAGGGAGTGCTGTGTGGCTGAGTACATTGGGACCTGGATCTCCAACTCTGCACATTTTGACTGGCTGTGGTTTTTCACAGTTTTAATGGGAAAAGAAATATTGTCCTCCTTCCCAACTTAAGAATTTGTAGGAGGGTTCTCTGAATTTTTGAGGAGTGTGCCTATATGTACCTCTGTCCCCAATTGCTTTGATGCAGTGATGTTGTGTAAATGAACTTGTTACCAAAATACACAAACCAGCAGCCACTCAGTATGTTTTTGTAGTGTTGTGACTTTTAATTAAAATTATTCAAATTAGATGGTCAGAATTCATACATATATTAAATTACTTAATACATCCATAGCAAAACAAGATACATATTCATAAGTAAGATACATATTCATAAGTATTGATGACTTTAATGTGAAGCTTATACAGGCCATAGTGAATATCAATAGGGAAGAGGAGAGATTTTTTACACTTATCTATATGAAATAAAAACTGAGAGGTGAATTTCTTGTCTTGATTTCACTGAAAATTAAGTATTCCTGTTCTTTTTTTTTAAAATTTTCATTCTCAGAATTTACTGGGAACCCAAGGCAGTGAATACACTTACAGAAACAGATTTAAGAATACTACAAAGTGAGAACAATAATAATGTATAATGTTTCAGTTTCTGATGTTAGCAGCTTGTTGCATAAGTGAGTCGTTTGGCAATATGTGTATAAACAGAAATGGAAAGGAGAGTTCAAAGACTATTCTGTCAGCCAGAAAAACTATTTATAAAAGGATTACACACGATAGAAAACTGTGACAAACTCATCAGGTAGATGAAAACTAGAATATGAATGTCTCCTTTCCATAAGCCTCATTGCATAATTTAACTTAGAAAGCAAAGTTTATGGGTGAATGAAGTGATTTAACACACACACACACACACACACACACACACACACACAAAATAAATAAAAGAGTCTGGTAATGTTTCTACTTGTTTCTATTGTTTGGAGCATTTTGAAAAATATTGTTAGTTATTTTTCTTTGAATGTCTGGTATAATTCCATGCAGGGAATTTCTAAACATTCATCTTCAAAATGATAGGTACAAGTATAGTCTCAACACATTTTACAGATTACATAATGGAAGTGCATTTTTAATAAAATAGAAGCCGTTGAGATGTCTTAGTGGTGATGGCTAGTGATCTAGGTTCAGTTGCCAGGACCCACAGAGTGAAAGGAAAGAACTAAATGAAAACAAAAATAGTCTTTCTGGGGGAGCAAAGAGAGACATTTGCATTTAATATTGTTGTTCTTTTTGAGCCCAGTTCCCTCTGAGTCTGGACCACAGATGAAAAAACACACACAACAAAATATTACAAATTTAGAGAACAAGAGCATAGTTATCTATTCTGTCCTTGTCCTTGTAGTTTTTTTTTTCTTCATTGGGATATTTGCCTGAATTATGAGATGTGTGTGTGTGTGTGTGTGTGTGTGTGTGTAAATGAGTAAGCACATAGATGCTGAGGCCTGAGGTTGATCTCAGAAGCTATCTTCCTTGATGGTTCTAACATCTTGTTCTCCTTGAAGCAAGATCTCTTTATCAGACTAAGGCCTGACAGTGTATCTAGTCCCTGGCCAGCTTGTTCTGAGAACTTGCTGCCTCTGTTTCCCAAAGCTAGAATTACAGTTGAGCAGCCCCTTACAGTCATTGAATTAGCTGTGGGAATCCAGTCTCTGGGCCTCTTGACAGAGATGCAAGCCCTTTAATAACTGAGTTTCTCCCCAGTCTTTAAAAATCATAAATCACAACACTAGGCTACATTTAAGAAAACTTTAGGCCTGTTCATCATTGTTTACCCTCAGCTAAGTTCTTGTCAAACTGGCCACAGTCCTTTGGGTCTTTCAATGTTTCTCAGTTTCATATAATAGCCTTTTCACTTTTATTCATAAGATAATAGTATTTTCATCAAATTAGTAGATCAATTTAGAAAGAATAAGTCTTAGCAATATTGGCTTCTACAAAACAGTGCTTAACTCTATACATGAGAGTTCTATAATTCTATAACACTTCTATAATTCTCCTCACAATATTTTACACTTTTTTCTACTGATTATTTCTCTACTTTACTCACATTATTTTTAACTTTGCTGTAAAAATAACATATAAATATAATCATCAGAACAGTTTGCCTTAGTGGAATTATGCTGTGTAAAACAACGTAAATATTACAAAAAAACTAATATTGGTAATATCCATTTTGAAAGTTCCAAAAACTAACAAGTCAAGAGCAAGAGAGAGAGGAGAGAGAGAGAGAGAGAGAGAGAGAGAGAGAGAAAGGTCAGAGTGGAATAGCAGATATGCTGGGAAATAATATATCAACTAAAAAGATAGGAGAGTCAATAAAAATTTTAAAGGAGACATAATTTACCTTATTTTCTTTCTTCTTATTCATATAGCTCATATAAGGTCATCGTAGTTACCTGATACATTATGATGAGTAGATAAAAAAGTTTTCTGAGACACTATTATTTGTCCTAAGGACTCATACAATGGATTTTGTTTTTCTCTCTAAAGCAGTGAGACTTTTATCTTCTCTTTGAAAGATCATAACTACTATTTGCAAGACTTATCTTGTTGTCAGTTAATTGTTATTCAGAATTAAATGTGTTTTATTTCTCTATCACTTTTGTGGAGAGGATTTTAGAAACTGAAGATCATTTGAGAATCATTGCTGCAATAATGAAATGCTTGTGACCTATATTTCAATGATATGGGGCAAGCAAAAATCTAAGTGTCTGAGGCTAAGAATATTACAGTTCAATAAGAATGATGGGCTTCAGGGAAGGTGATTTCAGAAAGCTAAAAAGAGAATGATAACATAGGAAAGGAAATGAAAAAGGATTTAGAGACTTACACTATATACCAAGTAAGGATGTACCATGTTTAAACTTTATTCTAATTTCAATGCATATAGGTTGAGACTATTTGGGCTGTATCCAGCTAGCATTTATAAATGACTTAACCAGCTGCTGTGTTAGGAATTAATTTAAAAGTCCAGTGTGGAATGGATCCATTTGGTGTTGCAATATTTTTAGAAAAACATAGGCTTTTAGATTAAAATGTATGGGTCTGGAGAGATGGCTAAGCAAATAACAGTATGTACTGTTTTTGCAGAAGGCTTGAGTTTGGTTCCCAGTCCTCACATGGAGCATCTCACACAATCACCTTAATCTTGCCTGCTCCAGGCAATCATTCATCTTTGTCCTAAACAGACACTTGCCTGCCCTCATGAGTACATAATCAAAATCTAATCAACAAGTATATAGATAAAATTAAAATAAATATATATTGAAGAAAAAGAGGAATGAGGCAAAAAGAGAAGTAAAAAGAAATCATATATTTGATAATTAAAACATAGAGATGAGGCAAACTATGAGCGTAGGCAAAAAAATATAATACTTTTTTTGGAAGATAAAGCAACAAAAGAAATGTGATTAAAATAAGAAAAGGACAAATTTAGGGAAAATGAACACAAAAAAGTATTTTAATGACTATATATTTTTTTTTACTTTATTCTTATTTCATGGTGCGTTAGGGTTTTGCCATATAAATATGTGCTATTAAAAATGAACATTTATTCTTTTATTGTTAAAGATTATTTATGGTGAGCAATACTGTAAATTGATGTTCTTATGATTGCATATGAATTCAGGCAACATTTGGCTATCTCTCTATGTATGCCTTTTAGAAAAAAAAGTCTTAAGTAATGTTTTTTAATCCTAGGCAATATTAGTAACACTTTAGTGGTCTTTGCTTTTGCCTTCCAAAATTACTTAGGAAACCTGGTAGTAAAGAAAATTTGCATTACCAACTTAAAACTTAAAACTTAATACCTTCTTTCTGTATTCTTTTGAAATGATAATTATGAGAAAAGTTAAAATGTAAAGAGAAATATGAATGTCATGAAAGAAATACAAAGCTATTTTATCCTAACTTCAGCTCCACCATATTTTCCTTCTTTTTTGGTAGTCACATGAATTCAGTATTCTATGTATTGAATTATCCAGAACCATCTCTGCATTACAAAAGACCCCACATATGGTGCTCTTTTGAGGCAGTAGTTGTGAAAGTTGGTCTTTTTGTCAATTTAATTGAATATTCATACAATAGAAATAAATCATGACTACAGCTTTTAATACATCTGTTATACTGTCCCAGTAATTTTTTTTGGGGGAAGGGCTAGAATTGAGTGAGTCAATTATTTAAAGTTTTTTATATTTATTATTTTTAAATATGTGTAAAGTTAATTCATTGTTATGTTATTTAATAGGTGGTCTGTGTTGATATCCTTAAGTATAATTTTCAACAAGAAAAGATAATCTAAACTTATTAAGCCTGTTATAATAAGGAGGGAGCATGAATTTAACTGCTGTTTAAGTGTTCTGCAAAGGAAGTTCTTCACAGAGTTAGAAACACTCAGTTGTATATAAGATAGAGTGTGTGATTGATATAACTACTTCTGGATACAATGATCAAGTGGATTTGAACTGATATGGAAAGTGAAGTAAGTGTCTTAAACTGGTTTGACAAGGTGTTCTGTTCTAGTAAGAAAGTTGTCTGAGTTAGAGGACTTATAAAACTTTAGAAGTAGATATTTGGTTCTTCCAAGCCAATATATGATAAATATGGAAAAATGGAATATTTTTCTTCAATATAGGGAGAAAGAACTTTGCCTTCTTTAGTGAGCCCTTGATAGTCATTGATTTATTACTCTACATAATAATTATGCCAATTTAGATATATTTTATAGTCACACTTTTCACTGTAGTTTTTGTAAAATTTTATTTTATTTTTAAAATGTTCATATATGAGTGTTCTATGTGTGCATAATTACATATGAGTGCACAGTATCCTTCAAATGTTAAACAATTGGAAGGAATTTCCCATGCATTTGTCTTTTACATGGGAAATAATCTCCTCTTATTGAGCTGGAGAAGAATAGCCACTTCCTTCCAATTTAGTCAAGCAGAACTGACATGGCAGGTATCAAAGAAAATGCACCCAAAACCTTATAAGCCCTGTGGAATATAACCTTAATGGGGAAAATTTCATTTGTACACAGAATTCTGGGCAGAAAAATTTTTATAAAATAACAACCATTTCAATGAATGCAATACAAAATCATTATTTTTCTTTTCTTTTTTTAACCCATGGTATTTTTATTTAAAAAGATTTTTTAATATACTCACTACTTTTAACATACCCCTACATTCCTTCTTCCCAGTCATCACCCTTCTTACCCCTATCCCTTCTCTCCATCTATGCCTCAGGGAGGGCAAGGACCCCCAGGATTAGTCAATGCTGTTTAGCATATCCAGTTGAGGCAGAACCAAGACCCTCTCCCCGGTATCAAGGCTGAGTAAGAAGTTTCTCCATAAAAATGTATCCAAAAAACCAGTTCATGCACTATGAAGAAATTCTGGTATAACTACCAGAGAAGACCCTCTCCCCGGTATCAAGGCTGAGTAAGAAGTTTCTCCATAAAAATGTATCCAAAAAGCCAGTTCATGCACTATGAAGAAATTCTGGTATAACTGCCAGAGGCCCCACAAACTACTCATGCTATTCAACTGCTGAGCAAATATCCAAGTGATAAAAAACTGCATTCTTAGGGTATATGTCCAAAAGCGGTGTTGTTAAATCATCAGGTAGATTAAATCCCAGCTTTGTAGAAAATTGCCATACTGATTTAAGAGTAGCTGTACAAAGTTTACATTCCCATTAGCAATGGAGGTGTGTTACTCTTACTCCCCATACTGTTCAGCATAGGCTGTCATCATTGCTTTTGATCTTAACCATTCTGACAGGTATAAGATGGTATCTCAGAGATTTTCTGATTTGCATTTCCCTAATGGCTAAGAACTTTAAGTCATTGAAGAAAAATAGAATAATATATTAGAAAAATGGAAAGATTTCCTTTGCTCATGGATATCTAGAATCAGCATAGTAAAGATGACAATCTTACCAAAAGCAACCTATAGATTCAATGCAATCCTCATGATAATTCCAGTGAAATTCTTTATAGAACAATATTCAACTTGAAATAAAATAAAAAATAAAAAAATTCAGAATCTTCAAAACTATCTTGATCAATAAAAGAACTGCTGGAGGCATCACAATTCCTGATTTCAATGGAACTACATTCTTTTATGTAACTACAGCAATAAAAACAAACATTTGGATCAATAGAATCAAATTGAAGACCCTGACATTAATTCACATGCCTATGAACACATGATTTTTAATGAAGAAGACAAAAATATACAATAGTAAAAAGAAAGCACCTTCACCAAATGTTCCTGACATAACTGGATGGTAGCATGTAGAAATTTGCAAATAAATTCATAACACAAGGCAAGTCCAAGTAGATCAAAGGCCTCAACATAACCTCAGTTACACTAAACTTGATAAAAAGAAAAGTGGGAAATATTCTTAAATGCATTGGCTGGGGAAACTACATCCTAAATATAACACCAGTAGCACAGACATGAGAACAATTAATAAATGGAACCTCCTGAAATTGATAAGCTTCTGTAAGGCAAAGGACCAGGTCAAAAAGACAAAAAGTCCATAGAATGAAAAAATATCTTTACCATACCTACATCTGAGTGTTGTTCTCTAAAATATATAAATAACTCAAGACACTAGAGATTAAAAAACCCAAATAATCCAATTTAAAAATAGGGTGCAGAGATGAATAGAGATTTCCAAAGCGAATTATCAAATGGCCATAAGATAATTAAAAAAGTCATTATCATTCTATTAACAAACTTGGTCTTTTTACTTAAAGCAGTGACAGATTTAAACCACAAATAATCTCAATAATGAACATTATAATCTGTAATCTTTAAAGCAGCAAGTTTACCTCAAAGTATCTTTTACATCTGTTGGAATATTAACTTATGAATTCAATGCAGTCTAAAACTACAGAGTGAAATATGATGTATACTAGGGTAATAGGTTAATTTTATATTTTTGTTATTAGAAACAGACTTTTACATATTTTTATAATTTACTTAAGCTTATGATTTTATTATATAAATATAGCATTTTCAAAATGCACGAAGCAATACAGAATTTTATTCTCTTATATAAAAGTATAGAAGTTCAAAATAATTAAAAATTTAAAGTTAAAAATAATTTATAAACATATCAACAGAAACAAATTCATATTTTTCTGTAAGTTAGTATGTTTTTTAGTATTAGAAATTTAGATCATGCAAATGATGTGTCCAAAAACTGACAAAAGAGTCATATTTATCAAAAAGAAGTCAAGTGCATAAACCACAAGTGCTATAATATAAGAGTAAGCCATCAAAGAAATAAAATCAAAAGGACATTGTATTAATGCCTGTTGAGTTCACCAGACCCACTTATGGACAATAATGAAAGTGAGTAAAGACAGGCCAGCAAGTTGGCATACCAGACAAAAGTGATTGTCATCAAGCCTGATTACTGGAGTTCAATTCCCAGGACCCCTATGATAAAGACAAAGAAAATAAGAAACTAAGGTTGGCAAGTTGTCATCTCTTTCTTGCTCATGTTCTGAGCAGGGTATACACAGAAAGAGGACAGATATTCAAATGTTCAACAAATAGTCTCTTTTAGCTAAAAGGTGCAGTGATGCCTATAAATGTCTTATTAGTTCAGAACAAATATGATACTTCTTGGGTTCTTAGTCATCACATCCTCCCATGTTCTCCATTAGGCCATTTCCTAATTTAATGGTATTGATACAGCTTGGGAAATGAATTTTCACACACTTTTATATATTGTAACATTGTATTGGCATTCTAATTAATCAATTTAGCCACATGAAACAAAAGCAAACAAAAATATCAACAATGGTAGCCTTAATAGAAAATTGTAATAATAGCAATTATGTTGCTGCATGTTTTTAATCCACTATAGTTCATTTTTAAATGGCAAGAATTTGTGTTTCTTATAATATCACAATGTACAAAAGGACAGAAATGATGACATTTTTATTGAATCTATCACGAGTTTACTGTAACAAAAAATGATATACTTTCTGATGTCTGAACTTTAAAATTAGCTCTTTTCAATAATAATATTCAAAGCAAAAGACAATTTTTAAAAAGAACAAGGATCTTAATATGCATCTTTTTCCCATTTATTTAAGCTTAATTCTCAGCAATTTATGTTATTGTGTGTTTTGACAGAATACATTTCTGTATATATATAAATATTTATGATAATTTTATTCTGTTGATTTAAATTTCTTTTTCAAGCTTCATTGTGATTGTTTGGTATGTATAATTAATCTTAATTACATTTTGATGAAGAAATCAAAACTTGTAAAATATGCATGCAAATAAAACTAACACCAAACAGCCAGTGTAATCTTTGTCATGATTTCCTAACATTATCACTCTGTGTTTGGACTCACAGGTTCAGGTTTTCCTTTTTATGTCAGTTGTTTCTTCAATCACTTTTCATTAGGAATAAAAATGTTTCTATAATTTGTTCATTTAAGCATTTTTATGCCTTACATTTTTTTGTGTTTGTGTATTATGGTTGCCTCTGTGTGTGTGTGTGTGTGTGTGTGTGTGTGTGTGTGTGTTAACTATGTGTGAGTACCATAATGGATGTCTGAGTACAAGTTGTGCAAGTCAGTATTGTGCTTCCATGTGTGTTCTTGGGATCCAACTCAGATTGTCAAAATTAGGTACTTTGCTTACTGGGCAACATACTGATCCCAATTCTAATTTATTATGATTTATACATCACCTATATATTAGCTTAAAAAGTCATCTTAACTAGTTTTAGGACCTTAGATTTAAGATGCTGAACTGAACAATGTTCCTGTACTACATTGAAGAATTGTAAGATACTGGTTGAATTTTGGTCTGCCAATCTGGAAATTTTTTTTTATTTAAGTTTACCATTTCTTCTGTGGGTCATTACTTAATATTTTCAAAACATATAACAAGACTGAATACTGTCACTGACTCTACTTTCTGTCATTAAGGAATACTGTACTCGTTCAAGTTGTTTCTATGACAACAGTGAATGTTATACTGTACATTTTTATTCCTTCTACCTGTATTTGTGTATTGTGTTTGCTTTTGTGTGTGCATGTAGATTATTTATTTAAAAGCAATCCAATTCTTTAACATGTTTCCACATCTTAAATTGAAATAAGTTTCATTTACAGTTAACATTTACATTCATATGTAAACTGAGAGAAATATAGTCACTACGAATACAATAAAGTTAGTTTTTTCTTGTTATCATTTATTTCATGATCTGTAGCAGGATATTTGTTTGAATATACATATTATTTATAAATGCATTTATTAACTAATAATTATGTCTAATTATCTTAAAGTTTTGTGATGTTTTTGATTTAGTATTTTATATTTAAGCATGACATTTATCTATATTTCTCTACAATAATGTTACTTTGTTACATAGCTCATTTCTACTTAAAATGGAAATTTTAAGACACAAGAAGCTTACAGAACACCAAATAGATATGACTCCCAAAAAAAGTCAGCGGGCCACATTATAATCAAGCCACAAAACATACAGAACAAAGAAAAATTTTAAGAGCTACAAAAGAAAAGGGCCAACTCACATATAAAGGCAGACCCATCAGAATAACGCCTGAACATTCAATGGAAACGATGAAAGCTAGAAGGGCTTGGTCAGAAGTTATACAGACACTAAAACAGCATGGCTGCCAAACTAGAGTACTATACCCTGCAAAATTATCAATCACCATAGATGGAGTAAACAAAGTATTTCAGGACAAAGTCAGACTGAAAGAATATCTATCTACCAATCCAGCACTACAGTTGGCAGCAGCATGGCACAGGTCTGCAGGCCTCCTATTTGCTTTGGTTTTCTTTAATAGATTTATTTCTCTCTCTCTCTCTCTCTCTCTCTCTCTCTGCTATTATTTTTTTCAATTCCTTAACATAATTTTTCATTTCCTATTACAGGTCTCCATAATCTTTATAAAGTTATTTTATGTTTTTTGTTGTTGTTTTCTACATTGTGATTTTCAGGTCTTGTCACTGTAGAACTACTAGGTTCTAGTACAGTCTTATTGCTCTTTATGTTGTTGTATGTATTCTTGTACTAATGTCTACCTATCTCTACTTCCAATGATACAAGCACTGTTAGGGTCTCAAGGAGCTGTTTTCTGTCCAGTCTGCTCTGGATGTGAATTAGGAATCAGCACTTGGTTCAATAGGTACTCTTGGTCCAATCAGAATTGGAGGAGTCTGTAACTGAGGGATCCTCTCTTCATCTGATATAAGCTCTTTGTCCAATTGTAGCTGGTGGATTCTGTTTCTCAGGGAGCTGCTGAGGTAGGAGAGTAATAAATTGGTTTAAGGGAGGACTTAGTGCTTGTGGATTATAGGGTCTGATAAATGGTATTGGTGGGGAGACATGCTTACAAGAGTCTTCCTGCTGGCTTCAAACTGGGGGTAGGAGAGGGAAGAACATGGGTTGTGCCCCAGGATCTAAGTCCTAGAGACTGTCTTGTCACCATAATTTTATTAACAAAGATATCATTTCTGCTGATGAAAATCTCTTGATCATTGTCTGCTATAGTGAGTGGCTTCTTCTGATTCTTTCCGCCATTGCTTGACTATGTTTGGGCTATTCTTTCATTGTATAATATGTTCTCATTTTTCTAAGGTTAAGTGGGAACTTTTCTAAGGTTGGATGGGGTCTCATGGAAGACAGAATGCTTTAGAAATAGGTGCTATAAAACATTCCAATCTGTCAACAGAAAAGAGATTTTAACATTCAAAAGAAACTCTAGTTTCTCAGGTCAGAACTGATGCTAATTAAAATGTCATTTTATGCAAATAGATCCGAGCCTGTCACCCTGCACAAAACTCAAATCCAAGTGGATCAAAGACCTCAACTTAAACCCAGCCACTTTGAACTTGATAGAAAAAAAAGTGGTAAATACACTTCTATGAATTGGCACAGGTGACCACTTCCCAAATATAACACCAGTGGCAACAGACACTAAGACCAACAATCAATAAGTGGGATCTCCTGAAGCTAGGAAGCTTCTGCAAAGCCAAGGACACTGTCAATAGGACAAAACGAAAGCCTACAGAATGGGAAAAGATTTTCATCAACCCTACAAGTGATAGAGGACTGATCTCTAAGATATATAAAGAGCTCAAGAATCTAGAGCCCAAAACCTTGAATAACCCAATCAAAAAATGGGGCACAGATATAAAAAGGGAATTCTCAGCAGAGGAACTACGAATGGCTGAAAGGCACCTGAAAAAGTGCTCATCATCTTTAGCCATCAGAGAAATGCAAATCAAAACAACTTTGAGATATCACCTAACACTGGTTAGATTGGCTAAGATAAAAGGCACAGATGACAGCCTATGTTGGAGAGGATGTGGATCAAGGGGAACACTCCTCCATTGTTGGTGGGAGTGTCAGCTTGTTCAGCCACTTTGGAATGCAATATGGCAGTTTCTCAGAAAATTGAGAAGCAATTTCCTCAAGGACCCAGCAATACCACTTCTGAGTGTATACCCTAAAGAGGCATATTCACACTCCAAAGGTATTAGCTCAACTATGTTCATAGCAGCATTATTTGTAATAGCAAGAACCTGGAAACAACCTAGATGTCCCTCAACTGAAGAATGGATTAACAAACTGTGGTACATCTACACAATGAAATACTACTCAGCAGTAAGAAAAAACAATATCCTAAAATTCACAGGCAAATGGATGGATTTGGAGAATATCCTCCTGAGCGAGGTATCACAAACTCAGAAAGATAAGCAGAGGATGTACTCATTCATTAGTGGTCTCTAAACAAACAAACAAGAAAAAAGCCAAGCATGCCCAGCCTGCAAACCACAATCACTGAACAGCTTGGGATCAGAAACACCCTAGACTGACCCTTCGGATCCCACTCCAACTATAGGAACACCTGACTCACTCTTGAGGGAGGGGGGACAAAACTGGATTTGCCAGGAGTGGAGACTGATCTAAGCATTATTGGGTCAGTCGGACCATAGGACTGTATGCTCCCTGCCCAGGGAGGGGATGGAGAGTTGTGGAGAAGAAAAAAATGACCTGATGTGGCGGGAGGGGGAAGGGACCTTGAATAAGGATATACAGGGATGAAAAAGAAAAAATTCAGAGGGAAAGCTGAACTCAAAGTAAATATATGTGTAGTAATCTTATTTGTATTATCACCCTTGATAAGTCATACTTATGATTTTTATCTTCTTCATATTTATTGTTAACTTATCAGCATTTTAAATTCATTTTACTGTTTTTCTTGATAAATACAAAATAAAAAAAGAAGGAAAAGAAAGAAAAAATAAATAAAATGGACATTTTATATGGTAGACTCTGATTATGGTTTTCCTACACCCAACTTTTCTCAGATTCTTCCAACTTTAGCACCTAACCAAAACCACACTGTTGGGATTCAGACCTTTCCTCTGGAATAACAAGTACTTTTAAATTCAGAGATGTCTCTCCAGCTTTCAATACTAATTTTGGTAGGGAATACTCACTTTGGTAAATTTGTCCATGTGTTTGTTATACACAGATAATATATACATGTGCTCTGGGATTTGTTAACTTGACAGACACATAGACTTATTTGAAAAGAAGCAATACCAATTGAGAAATTGCCTCCATTAGATTGCATTTTAGGAAAATCTGTAGGCCATTTTTACCATTAATGATTGAAGTAAAAGTGTCAAATTCACTGTGGGCAGTGCCATTTCTGGAAAAGTAGTTCTTAGTTATATAAGAAAGCAATCCAATAAAGTCATGGGACAGTAGAAAATAAAAAGATTTCCTCCATGAAATCTGCTTCATTTCCTACCTATTTGTTCCTTCCTTGACTTCCTTTCATTATATACTGGAAGTGTAACATAAACTCTTTCACAAACCAAGTTAGTGTTGGAGATGGCATTTATCTTAACAAGAAAAGATTAATATATATGCATATAGAATTTTAAAAATAAAATTACATATATTGGATATAGAATAAATTACAAACATATGTGTAATTGATTCTATATAATTCCTAATTTTACTATATCTTGATCACAGAAAATGATGAGTAACATGGAAACAACTTTAATACTAAGGAAAAAAGAGATAAATAATCTAAAAAAAGAATCAAAAGAGGAAAAGCCTCTTAGCACCACAATAAAATAAGAGAAATCAATAAGCACTGTTCAATGATTACCAGTATTAGTAGTCTCAGTTCCCTAGTAAACAAATGCAGAATAACAAATTGGATTAGAAAATAGGATCCATCCTTCTAATACATCCAAGAAATACACCAACAATCTACATCATCATTTTCCATAGATAAAAAAAGCATCAACCAAGCAAATGAACCTAGCAAGCCAGTGTAGTTATTTTAATATTTGACAACATATACTTCAAACAAAATTAATCAGAAGAGATATAGACACTACATATTCACTGTTAAAAAAATCCACCAAGAGGCTATCGCAATCCTAAATATTCATGCATAAAACACAAGGTACCCAAGTTTATTAAAAACAAATTATTATAGTCATTGTAAAAGACTTCAATAACTGACCCTTTCCAATTGACAGGTCATCCAGATAAAAATTAAACAGAGACATGTTCAAGCTAACTAGTATTTTAAATTAAATGGACTTGGCAAATGCTATAGAAGAGTCCACTCAAACACTAAAAACATGTACTTTCTATTCAGTGGCTTATAAACTTTCTCCAAAATGTTGACCACATAGTTCACACAAAGCAAGTCTCAATAGATCAAAGAAAACTGAAATAATACCCTGCAATCTGCCAGACCACCACATATTAAAGCTGCTAGCAGCAATAACTGTCACAAAACAGAAAGGCCTCTTTTGGTTCCCAGCTCAGAGGGAAGGGAGCAGGCTATGCTACAAATCACTTTCGAGTTCCATGACAAGTGACCTGAAAATCTCATGTTAAAGCCACTTTCTAGAGGCTTTAACTAGCTCTCAGCAGTGCTACCCTATGGATCACAATTAGTATATACAGTTGTTGAAGAGGTTAACAACCAATTGAATACAATATATTCTTAGCATAACAACAATCATTAACATATATCATTAAATGCAAGGATCGAAAGAACCTTGGCCAGAAAGAGGCTTAGCAGTTATGAATATCTGTTTTTCTTGCACAGAATCCACTAACCACATCTGGTAGCTCAAAACTTCTTATATTTTTAGGTCTGCAGAATCTGTCATGCTCTTCTGGCATTCATTTATGTGTACTGCCTGTAGTTATGTATTGCAAGCCTATGAGTGCACAATACATACACATATACATAGGATATATACAGAGGACCCAGAGTGATATATATGCAGTGTAAACTATATTGTTAAAAATATAAAATTAATAACATTTGAAAGAATAAAACTGGAAAAATTATCTCAAAATACACTCTTCTAGTTTGAAAGTATGAAATATGAAATATGAAAGCTTAGAAAGATCTACATAGAAAGGCATGTTTAAATTCAAAACACCACTGACATTCTCCAATACACTTTAAGTTCCCAATTATATATAAAAAAAACTAAAAAAAAAAAAGAATGAATTTTGGAAAAGAGAGTCAGAGTACTTATGATGCAATTTTAGAAAAGGTGGAAAATCTACTTCTTTGTAATAAGAGTTCTGTATTGATTTTATTTTTTTTTCCTCTTGATGATGGATAATCCTCATATTTTTATTTTTGTACACTTGAAAATGGCAAAAGAAATTTTCTTGACTTATTTTGAAACAAATAAGTTTCTTTTATATGTTTCCATTAGAAACACAGTGTGCCTGACTGGGATGCTTATGAATATATTCATTTTTACAAACTTTAAAACTGAAATGGTCAAGCAGTTAATCAATACTTTTGAGAGCCAAGTATACATGTAAAGAGAGTGAAGCATGTAGTGTTGGGGAAGGAATTTAAATCTGCAAATGAAACATGAGGAACTTCATTACCATGCTTAGCAGAAACCAATGCATTCGCAGGTGTGTGTTCCTTGAGACTTCAGGGAACACATCTCTGGTCATTTTCTTTTCTTTTCTTTTGTCTCTGAAGTCTGGTAAAGACTTGTATTTATGATTTGTTAACTTCTTTATTGGACTCACATAAGAGGTTTCTAACCTTTCAGGAAGCCTATTATTGAACAAATGTGGATTACCTTAAGAATTAATGCAAATAACCAAATAACACAGAACAGAATCAAAAGAATAATGTCACTAAATTCAACTTATATGAGTTCCTTCAGAACATCAGGGTCTTTCTCATTTTCTGATGAGCTAAGATTTTAGATGATCAGCAATCATCACAGCTGTCCTAAGACAGTGTGTCATATAATATTTTGTTTGTGTTCTGACAAATAAACCTTGCTTGGAGTCAGAAAAGCAAAGAAGCAGCCACAAGTGACTTCCTACATCTTCCATTCCTTTGACCAAAAGGGACAACATTCTGTTTCAGCACAGCCTTACCATGTCTTTTTCTTTCTACAGTCCTCTAAACCTCTATGGTAACGAGTAGCTAACTTTACCTTGACAGCAAGCAAGCTTTATTTGCCAGTAGTTTCAAATATAATGACTCATATGAAAGACACATAAGTATACTGACACCAGGAATAAGCAGAGCAAAGGTAGACTTATTAAGAAAAATAAGAAATAGCTTCTGAGGGAGGAAAAGATCCCATCCAAAATGCAGAGATGTGAAGCCCTGTATCTATGTATACATCTACAAAGTATTCCTACACCTATAGCCCATGGACTATTGTGAAGGAGGACACAGAGTGAGGTATGATCTAGAGGATCATGATGATTGCTATTAAATTCGTCTTCTAGTAATGTCAGAAGCTGTACCCATAAAGTATTATTTACAGGGGTATTTAAAGGTCAACTGAACAACAATAACACGAAAAAGTGGATGGGGAGAAACACAAATCTTCAGCATCACACAAAGATCTATGGGTAGGTGAGGAATGATAAGAGTTGGAGAAATGGTCTTCAGTAAGGAGGAGAATACCAGTTGGTCATCCAGTACCAAATGAACATCATTGGATACATAATACAATTACATATTATTATGCTTAGGGATAGTATTGCAGTGATGAAATACTATAACTGAAAGCAAACTGAGGTCTAAAGGGTTTTTATGCCTTACATGGCTTGAATCATTCTACTGATGGAAGCTAAGGTAGAAAATCAAACTAGACAGGAACCTGCAGACAGGATCTGATGCAAAGATAATTGAAGGGTAGTACTTATTATCTTGTTTCTCATGGATTGCTCAGCCTGCTCTCTTATAGAACAGAGGAACTCATGCATAATGGACTGGATCCTCTCACATCAGTCACTAATTAAGAAAATTTTCAATGAGCTTATGTGTAGCCCAAATTTATGGAGTCATTTATTCAATTGAAGTTACCACGTTTCAGATGATTGTAGTTTGTGTCTACATAAAACTATCTAACAAATAAACTGAACAGAGTGTATTTGAGAATATGTGTACATATACATATACATACATGCATGAAACAACAATTGATGAATGAGGAAGCCATGATTTTGAAAGAAAACAGGTAGAGATACTAAGGAGTGTACTGAAGGAGAAACGTGAGAGGAAAAAGGATATAATACTATTATAATGTCCAAAAAATCTATTATTGCTTTCCTCCATACAATACAATTGCTATACAATATGAGAAGAATGTAATGATATACTGGTAGTTATATATGAGAGTGGCATGTTTGGTCTGTGGGACAAAAAAAGAATTGAGAATCCATGAATAAGAGAGGACCAACATATTGAGTAAGTAAAAGGGACAATGTTATTGAAGCATCACTTGTTTTCTAATGGGAGGAACTCTGGAACCGGGAGTAAACTAAATGTCCTCTGGAGTGGGTGTTCTCTAGGTCATCTGGTCCCTCTCATTTTTTTTTTATTGCTGTTATTTATGTATCTGTCTCCACTTCTTACCGCTGGCTTTCTTCTCATTGTCTTCTGGAAGCAAATATCTGACATCTCAGAAGGCCTGCTCTTAGATTCCCTTTCCACCTATGTTTCTCTAATTCTCCTTCAGAAACATTAACTGTTTTGGGGGACATTCTAGTACTGTTAATGAAAGTGCAGTCATAAAAACATATTCTTACTCGTTCTTCATCTTGCCTATAGGCAAACTTTCTCTTCTGTATCTGTTCCCCTGCTTCTGGCCATGTCCCTGTTTCTTTTCTTGTTCATCCCATTTCACATACCTACAATCAAGGTTAAGGGAACTTTAAATGTGGGAATAAAATTTTTCATAATTTAAGTTTTTGCTAATATTTTAATAGTTTTATACTTATTTTGTGTATAATATAGGCTTGTGTGTTTATTTGTGTATGTGTAGTGGCCCAAAGTCTACAATAGAGGTTTTCTCTCTTGCTATTCACAGAATTTTTTGAGACAGGGTTCCTCACTGAATCTAGATCTTCCTGCCATGGCTAAATTAACTAACAGAAAACCCCCAGGATCCTCATCTCTTTACCTCTTCACCCTTAGGTGCAGGAAAGAATAATGCCACTATATTTTGGGTTCATATGTATTTTGATGACCTGAACTCAGGTCTTCAAATTTGTAGACAAAACAATTACAACTATCAGGAAATGCACACCAATTATAATCTTCAGGGGATGTTAGCAGAAAACTGTCTACATTTACTACTCTAATTTGCATCTCTCAAAACCACCTTTACATTCAATAGCTCCTTCAAAGTTTCTCAGAGAAGGCACTGAGTTTCTGTTCTCCAAGATAAGGGCTATTTCAGAATAAAGAACAAGTTAGAGCCTGAAGAATATGAAAACATAGCCAAGCAGTACAGAAGAGAGGCAGGTACTAGATGCATTTTGACAGTGAGCATAGGTAGTCATTTGAGGGTTTCTATGGAGATGTAACCATAGAGTAATGGTTACATAGTTTCTTGTTCACATTATTGTTCAGTCTCCATGGTCTAAAATCCCATGGTGCAAAGCTTCACCTAAATCATGTGACTGTCTTCATCTGAATTTTTTAAAGAATGCCCTAAGAGAGTGCTTTATGGCTATTGACATTCTGAGCCATAACCCTAACTCAAATTATCAGGGGTGCACAGAGGAATGTGCAGTCTATAAAGAAAACCCATCATACACACACACAGAAAAAAAGTCAAAAGGATAAAAACCATAACAGAAACTTCCAGTATGGATATATATGTTTCTTTCTATCTCAACCTTATCTCTGATTTCTTACTTTCTTGCCTCTGTATTCTTGTACTATAAAATGTCTTTTATGATAGTCTAGCTGTAAACCACAAACAGCAGCACCATCACCTGGAAATATTTTGGAAAGTGAGATTTCTGCAGCCCCATTCACACCTGCCAAACCAGACAGTGACTGAGAGGCCTAGCAGTTGCTTTTCCCAAAACTTCCAGATTATTCCTATCCTCTAATGTTTTAATCGCCTGTTTAGCATCAAGATACTAAATCATGGAGTTCAGAGACATGTGAGTTTAGGAACCTTTGGAGAGTAGGACAATCATAAAGACAGCTGCTCATTTGCATCTTAAAGCTTCAATCAAGGCCTCCATCTTTGTCTAGGGGATCTTATGGCAGCAGCAACTCAGTCTCTTTTATTCTTCCTTTTCAATTTGCTTCATCTTTAAGTCATTACTAATTTAAGTTGGAAATTATCCTAGGTAGCATTAAATCTCAACACAGCTTGAGCCTACCTAGCATTTTCACCCTTACTAAAGAGTGTACATGGTATTTGAAAGTACTCTTCATGTTACCAGCATAGAAAGGTAAACCACAACCCAGGTACAAACCTTCAAACTGCAATGGTGCCCTACCCAGATAATACACTAGTACCATAGTGGCACATAGTGGCATAAGGTCCACTCACAATATCAAACTCATGTCTTATATTTTTTAGGTGACTGAGTACCTAAAAATAAATAAGACATGAACCTATGGTAAAAATCAAATACTATTGTATTGGCAGGATAAAGGAACACAGCAATCAAATGACTCCTACAGCATTTTTTCCTATATTCATAGATCAACGTCATGCTCAGTCATCACAGAAGCTACCTTCTAAAGTATATCAGAATAAATACAGATACTACATAACAAAGTGCAGAGGGTGAGAGACCTAGGAAGTCTCAGTATTAAATAACATGTCCCAATCAAACTCCTATTGTCAGGGCTTGGACAACTCTTTGGATGAGGAGGCAGAAAGATTGTAAGGGGCTGTAAGATGGAAGGCTTCAGGAAAAAATTTAAAAAGCCTTCCAAAAAAAGTAGCATTGACAGACATATGAACTCACAGAGACTGTGGCAGCATGCCCAGAGTCTGCACAGATCTAAGCCACAAGAGGTTATAGCACAGAGAAGGGTGTACACAAGCGCCCATCCTGAATCTAGAAGCTATCTCCAATTAGCAAGTGCTCTGAAAGAAAAAATTAATTTTCTCTAATAGAATGTCACTGTGTATACAAACTTTGCCCAGAAGCAGATGGCCAACACATAGCAACTTCAATGGTATTTTTGGAAGTTTATAACACATGTTATGTATGGACATTTCATTAAACTTTATTTGTTTTGTGCTTATACATTAGGATTTCTTGTTTTGTGTTTTTGTGGTATTTCTTTATGTATGTTTGTGTCCATTTGTTCCTTGTGATTCTTTTATTCTTTTTTATTAGAGTTATTCTATATTTTGTTCTAATATTATTTTTGTTCTTATACATGTCTCTTTGTTTTCTAATGAGAGAGAAAAAGAATGATAGTTTGGGTAGTTGCGAAAATGTGAATTACCTGGGAGAAATTGAGGGAGGGGAACAATAATAAAAATACATTATATGAAAAACTTTTACTTTCAATTAAAAAGAAGAAGAATTCCCTCACAAAACAGTTTTTATTAACTAATTATCTTTCTCTGGTTAGTCTGTGCATATGTTAATAAAGATTATCTCAACTGTCTTAATTAGTAATGCAGAGCCTAGTCCACTGTGAGAAGCATATTTGCTGGGAAGTTGGTTGATAGCTAAACAAAAATCTGTGAACAAGTTTGAACACAAGCCAGTAAGCAGCACACCCTCATGGTTGTCACTCTAGGTTCCTGCCTGGACTTCTTGCCTTGATTTCCCTCAATAATAGGTTGTGACTTGAAACTGTAAACAAATAAACCCTTCCTTAACCAGACTGCTTTTTCTCAGATTTTTTTTTTTATCCTAACAACAGAGAGAACCTTGAGGAGAGGTCATTCGGAAAGTGATCATTGTACAATCACGATTTTTCCTTCTCTGTCAATTTCAGGCGCTTAGAGTGATTTTTATCCCCAAAAGGAAACAAAGAGTATTTGCTTATTAGTAAAAAGCTTGTAGCATGTTCTGAAACATTAAATAACTTTTTAATAGTACAGCTATAAACCATTCAACATCTGGGTCTGTGTTATGAAGGCCGACAGTTTGTAATGTTGGGTTTAATTAAATTGGGCACAACTATAATTAAAGGTTTTGAGTTATTAATGCATCACTCTGGCAAACATTTAATTTTTATCTCTCTCCTGCAACCCTTATTAAAATAGGATATTAGGACAGTTAAATCGAATTTGCAGCAGAAATGGTTTGGATTCGTAGATGTAATTCAGGACAATACAATCCAGGAACTGTTTTCTTTTTAAATAAGAGAGAGGCTTTTTACAGGCACAAGAAAATAAGTTCAGTCTCACATAAAAGAACAATTCCTTTTAAAAAACAGAATTTATATTAGGTATTAAATAACTAACTTGGAGAAGGAAGTGTTCTCAGTATTCAGTTTTAGAAGTCCATCTATCCTTACTATATGCTACCTTGTGATCTGGAGCTGTTAAAATTTTGCCTAAAACTAAGCTTGTTGTAGTATCATAGCAAATCACAGAAAATATCTTATGAATATCTTTTGGATCTACAAAAAGTGAGAGGGTTAAGAGCTGGTTCAATGCTTAAAAGTTTTTTTTTTTTTTTTTTTTTTTTTTTTTTTTTTTTTTTTTTTTTTTTTTTTTTTTTTTTTTTTTTTTTTTTTTTTTTTTTTTTTTTTTTTTTTTTTTTTTTTTTTTTTTTTTTTTTTTTTTTTTTTTTTTTTTTTTTTTTTTTGCTCTTCTTGAAGATCTAAATCAGAAGACCTGAGTTAAGGACAGTTTACAAACAATATATACCACCTATAACTACAGTTCCAGGCTATCAAAGTCCCCGGCCTTGGCAGGTATTTACTCTAACATATATACATGCATGCTAATATGGTTAAATTTTAAATACAAAAGGAGCAGAGATATCTAAAAACTATGATTTTTACTCAAACTAATATTCATTATAAGCTTCATCTGTGTTCAACCACCCTTGATTTTAATTGATTATTCTGGGTAGAAGTGTGCACTACAGTCAGCATTAGTATGCAAATTTATGATACAATTTTCTCACCAGTTAAGACTAACATCAGGCCTGCAGAATCAGGAAGGAATTCTCAGCAGTAGTAGCTTATTCTGTCATAAAGAAACTCACAATTAAGACTGGCATTTATTATATTCTATATACTTCACTGCAAGATTAAAATTCTATGATAGCCATTTTCAAATTATAAAGGGTCTTGCATGTAGGAGAATTTAGGGCACTTTATTTTTGTATCATTTGGAAGCCTTAATTTGTCACAGAGTCAGGATGCCTTTACCCTAATTCCATCCCACAAAACATTCATTGGGAAACACTTTTGTCATCAAATAGATTTTTGTCTTAGGATTTAAGAAACTTAAATCAAACCTTTATGCCATTTGACTATGAGAGCTTAGAAAAACTAAGTAGGTGATGATTCTGCTTGAAGAGTAAAGCTGTCCTCAAGGTTTACACCACACAACAAACTGGCTGTGGGGATATACATGAACCGGAATGTGAGCAACTGTTTTAAATTACTTTGTTCCTTGAACTTTCCACTTATGTACATAATAATATAATACTAGCCAAATCCATTCATCCACTATTCTTTATCCTCTTCCAGCATTCCATCTTCTTAGTCCTCCCAGCAAATTCAGATCTGTTTGCTTACTCCTTTTTACTCCGAAGCCAGTGGGTTTCACCAGGCTCACTGACATGGGGAGGAGGATGGGGAAACTGCAAAATGAGTACCTTTCCAGTGGTTAAGTCATTGAAGACAATCTTTTCCTGCAGCAACCTTCTGCCATAAACTTCCAAGGAGTACAGATCCATAAGACTTTTCCATTTAGGACTGAATGCTTATGGGCTCTATCTTGTGTAATCTGCACAGGCACTTTCAGCTACTATAGTAAATTCATGAGCTCCTGCATTGTGTAAAAGTATGATGAACTTTTCCAATACATGTAACAATTTTATTTTGATTGTAGTGTCTTTCACTTATAAAAAAACAGTTCTATAAATTCTTTGGCCCTTCTTAACTCTTAACCTCACATGAAAGATTACAGGGAACATTCTTTAGTGTGCAGACATTGGTTGCACCTTGCAGATAGTTTACATTTTACCCAGAATATTTAGGAGAGATAAGATAATTGTGATGATTGTACATCTAATTGGCATAACATCATACAAAAAAAGACGATATACAGAGACTAGCACAGAGCAGTGATGGGTCCATGGTGATGGATCTAGGGCAATATCCTGACACATTGCTTGGCTATGCCCAATCTCCCTTAAACTTCAACCACTTCCCAGTACGCTAAATGTGGATTTTGTGAAAGGGAGGATTACACATAAAAACTCTTTCTCTTCCCAATGTGAACACAATGAATACATTTTCTTTCTTATTTTACTTTTCACTATAAGTTTGCTCTTTTAATTGTGTTATTAAACCTGACTTTGCAGACTTGTCAAAACAGAGATGCTACCCCAATGACTGATAATGAATTTACATGTCAGAGAAATGTGTAGTCCAAGTCCAATGTGTAATGGGGACTATTGTTCAAGACTCTATTCAAGAAACTATGCTTAATTTACTATGGCTATTTTGAAAGAGAAAATAACATAGAAACAATTTCTTGATTAAAATTGAGTTTTTCCTGAGGATTTCTTTAAAAGCATTGGTGAGAAGAAAACAATTTTACAGTAATTAAGGACTATCTTCCTAGAAATCAGCATATTTAGGTGTGAGAGGTTTCTGTGAAAGACAGCTTTTGTAAGAACATTCATGGGGATGGATGGATTATGGTGTTTTCTTTCATTTGTTTTTTTTTTTTTGTTGTTGTTGTTGTAGTTTATCTTTAAATAGCTAGGCATGGTGACAGACTGTTAATGTCAGCACTAAGGAAGCAGAGAATGGAAGACATTGGTGAGTTCCAGGCCAGCACTGCCTACATAGTGAGTTTCAGGCCAGCCAGGGCTATATAGTAAGGACTTTTTTTTTCAAAAAGTAAATAAATAAATAAATGAATTGTGAAGCAGATAGCTAGCTTTTATATACTACTTGCCATAGATAAACTAGAATTATATGTGTTTAGTGAATGAGAGGCAAGATGGTACAAGATAGTTGGCAGTTGGACTCTGGCCCTGCAGCTTTCCAATCTCTCAATGGTTATTGAAGTTCTCATCAGTTATCAGTGGAAGAGTTATCAGAAGATTCTTTCTGGGAAGTTCTGCTTAACTCACTAGTTAATAAAATTTTAAAGTCACTAGCAAGGCTGAAATTTTTTTTTTATTGGCATCAGTTAGACAGTCATCATTTCTCTCAGTATATAGTTTGGACCAAAAGTTTTATCTAACATATACTGTAGAGAATAAATACCCACTAAGGATGGAATTCAGATTTGATATACCTTAGATGGCAAAGGACCATAATAAATGGTCTTAATAGTAATAAATGATCTTAATATAAGATATTCCCACTTAGATTTTAGCTGATTTTTGCATGAATAATCATCTAATCCTGCCATCTAATCTTTAGTTTTATACTTTTAAATACTTTACATATTCAAAATGGACTTAGCTATATGTAGAAGGTATAACACAGAAAGATATTCTAGTTAAAAGACACTGAGTGGATTGAAATGTGCTACCTGGGGCTTTAACTTTTTGACTTCTTTCTAAAAAGCAAACTATGATAGTGGCAGCATTATCAACCTTATAAAATTACACAGTTAAAAAAAATCCTATTGCAGTATCTTATTTGAATGGTCTCTATTTAAATGCAAATTTCAGGTTCTTTCAGTCATAAAAAGGATTTTCAATAAAAGAGGTGTGTGTTTCCAATGCTAATGTGTTGTTTATCTCACCACGTGGCTTGGCATTGATAGCCCAGCACAGGGGATTCATCTTTGGAAAGATATAATGGAGCTAGATGGCCGGTGATGATATTTAAATTTGTTGGTTGAGAGAGGTGACCAGTGAGAAGGTTTGAAAGAGGATTTTTAAAAATTGCCTCTCTTAAAAAACCTAATTCTACTTTACAACAAAATAGAAAATAAAATGGTCTTAGCTGTGAGACGTAACATCTGATGAGACATTTTCTATTTTTTTTATAATTGAAAATAGATTTTTCTTTCAGACAATACATGCAGATCATGGTTTCCCTTCCTCAATTCTTATCCTTGCTGTCCTTCTGCCACAAATCCACTCTTTCTCTGTCTCCTTTCAGAAAACTACAGGCCTTCAAGAGACAACAACCAAACACAAAATAAGATACAATACAACAAGGCAAAAGCCATCACACTGAGGCTGGACAAGGCAACCCAATAAGAAGAAAAGAGTTCAAAGAGCTGGTAAACTTGCTTCCACTATTATAAGTCTCACAAAATACCAAGGTAACATCCCTAACATACAAGCAGGTGACCTGGTGAAGAATCATGTAGAGTGCTTGCTGCTTCAGTCTTTTGACACCCTACGAGCCCTGTGTTGTTGACTGAGTAGGCCATGCTCTTCTGGTGTCTTTCATTCCCATTCCGTGAATTTTCCAGGGTTCCAATGGGAGAAACCTGATGGATACCTCCAGTTTAGACAAGATGTCACAGATGAGCTTGGGTCCATCTATGAATGAACAGAAAACAGCAGAATTTTGCTAGTTGCTCCTAGTTTAGCAGCAAACAAACTTTGGAAAGCTACCTCACCAACCAGCCCAGAAGCTGAGTAGAAAATTGCTAAGGTTGCATTTGATTAGCCAAATTATAGGTAGGGTATAGGAATAAGGAAGCAACACATACATGGTTTGGTTGAGAAAAAGACTAACGTAAGTGACAAGGAAGAATAAGAGCAGGAAGATGACTTCTACAATTAAACCATCTAATTTCTTAGTAAGTGGATAAAGAAGGAATGATCATAGTTTAGAATTTATAAGGGGTTTCCTGACTCAGTCAGCATACCTGTTATTCTGACACCAATCTTTGCAAAGTTATTATAAAATAATTTGTTTTACTTATACTAAGCCTGAGTCTCCAGACCCCTTATTATAAATTGAGGACAATCGTTTCCATCAATAATTTAAGTTTTCTTACAGGGAAAGACTCACTATAGTTCTTTGTACTATAGTATAAAGTCTCTATTTTGTCGGGGTGTGTGCATTAATGTGTGTGTGTGTGTGTGTGTGTGTGTGTGTGTGTGTGTGTGTGTGTGTGTTGTATAAATGTATAAGCACCTGTGTAGCCTTTGAACTCTTACCCATAGGAGAACCTGTGGAAGCCAGGTGTTGAAATCCAGGTAATACCTTTGACTCCTATGTGATGTTATATTTTTGATTTAGCTTTTCACAAAACTTGGATGGCCATGAAACTCCCAGTATTTACTTGTCTCTGGGTACTTAGTTCTAGAGTTATAAAAGCGTGCCTCATACTGTGTAAACTAAAGTTCCTCCATTTTGAGGCCTGGAGCTATTCTTAGAGCTGATAAGTTTATAAAACCTTAAGGCTGAGCAACCAGGTTCAAGTGCCCAAGGTCCTGGGTAATCAAAAGTCACCTAGGGCCAAGTGCCCAAAGTCCTGAGTAATCCAAGGGCATTTCCAGCCCAGCCTGGATACATTTTTTCCCCATCCTTAAACAATCAATCAGCCAGCAGCTGCCCACCTGCCAGCAATAATTAAAAAACTTTCTCTGAGCACTCACTCCCTAGCTTGATAACATCATTTCTATATAGTCTTTGTTTGATCTTTGCTGTTGAAAGGGCTTGCTTTTATGTAGCCAGCAGATCAGTTTTTTGTTGTTGTTGTTTTGTGTTTTTTTTTTTTTTAAATCTGGGTACAGTTGTCATAGTTTGCAGAAAAACAAACAAACAAACAAACAAACAAAAAACTTGTCTTGCAATTTGCATTCCGAGAGTCTGTGTGATTCTAGCGGTTATTCTGGGGGTTACTGAGACTGGGCACAAAAATACCTAGCTTTTTACATGGTTCAATGGATCAAAACTTTGTTCTCTATTTCATGCATCAAGAAGTTCAAGCACTGAGTTGTTTGTTGCTCAGCTATTCTTTGGCTTATTGGGTTATAATTCTGAGATGAAAGTTGAAAATCAAATATATAATCAATGAGTAAATAGTTTTTAATTGATATCTGCTTGTCTATGGTAAGGCAAGGCTACCTCCTGCCTTTATCTTGTTTTAATCAGCAAAGTAATGTTTATATTACCTCATATTTCTATATTATGAATAAATACTGAACAAATTAGGAGAAATATGCCTTTGTATTCACCACAAGAGAGATATAGTCTGTATTAGTATGTTAGTAACTATAGTGCCACTATTGGTCAAGGGTCATTGCTACAGGGGCTCTCTGTTTGAGATAAGTACTATTCATTAGGGTAAATTTCATTTTGTGCAATTTCCTGGTACATGGTTTTTTCCCTATGATGAAATACCCTCCATACTGACTTGTGTACAATTCTTAGAGGTATCCATAAGGCCTTCTGTATGTCATTTTCAATTGTATAATATCTGTTATGAAAATAAGGCTGGAAGAATTCATAGCTGTATGAATAGAAACTGTTAGTTGATGACAGTTCAGTCCTGGTAAAAATGCATGGTCTTAAGGCTCTGGATGGTTGTATTGTGCTGTTTCTAATGCTAATGGTATAAGATCTCTAGATCAAGCCTCTGATAGTTTCTTGATGTTAATACCTCTATCTCTCTATTCCCTTACCAGAGACCTTTCCTGAAATTTAGCATCAAGATCATAAAGATCTATAGTACAATGATAAAGTAGAAGAAAACTAATCCAGATGGGTAGGAGCAGGAAGGGAGTTTGAACAAGGGGATACATGGATAAAAATATGATTTTATTGGTAATAAAAAAACAAAAAAAGATTTTGGTAGTAAAAAAAGAAGATAAATAATCCATTTGTATAAATTACAGAAGCCTCTTAACTATGAGGAGATTGGTAACAAATAAAAATGAATGGTTTATAAAGACAACATGCACATGTAAGAGCTGAGATGCTTAAAATTTTAGTAGTTTAATTTTGATGAGGATGTGCTGTGAATGTTCTGGAATTTAAGCAAATATATATATATATCTAGTAGATACCAATTGCAAAGTATATAACTACCAGCATTATTTCAAGGCTAAGAAAATAACTTTATGAGTCAAAAAATAGATTATCAACTATGTAAACATCATGTATTTGCATTACTGTTCTGATCTTACACTGCTTTGGAATTATTTTCAGCATTTTTTCTTATGTATATCTTTTTTGGCAATTTTTTCCACTATCTTTTAAGTTCAGATATTTACCTAAGCTCAGGCATGGAACTCATAAGATCCTCTCTTCTCCTTTGTCTCTATTTTGAAGCTTTGTTATATTAATCACCTCTGCCTTATCTCCTCATTCACATAACTCAGAAAATGGCAGTGGTTTGAAAGAATGACTAAAGTCCAGGAAATCTTTGTAAGACCCATCAAACCCTCAGTGTGGAAAGGAAACTATTTACACCTGTACATAGGTGAGCAAAGGCTCAGTGGGGTAAATCAGTTTTCTGTATTATGGGGCAATTTGCAAACAATGTCCACTCAGCAGGGGTGGTTTCTAGACGTAGAAGAGCATTACATGCATAGGGCTGAAGAGATGCTTTAGCTATAACGAACACACACATACTCTTTTGCCAGAAGACATAATTTCAGTTCCCACCCCATAAAGGGAAGCTAGAAAACAATATGGCACACTGTCTGGACTCTTCAGACACTGTATTCATAATCACCAAGAATTTAGATAGATTCACAGGTAGGAAAAACCCATATTTTTCTGCTTTTCTTAGTCTTTAAGCACCCTGTATCACCACCTCTCATTTTCTTTTTTAATTTTTTAATTCAATTTTCCCTCTCATTTTTCTTCCTGTTCCCTCCCTGCCAGCCTTCCAAAAACAGCCCCCATCACCTCTTTGCAAATGTAAGGACTCCGAAAAGGAATCAGCAAAACCTGACACATCCACTTGTGGCAGGTCCAAGACACTCCTTCCTTCATTAAGTCTGTGCAAGATGTCCTTTCATAAGTAATTTGTTCCTAAAATGTCAACTCATACACCAGGGTTAGATCCTGATACCACAGTCAAGGTCCCCTTAAATAGACCAAGCTAAACAACTGTCTCCCACATGCAAAGTACTGAGTCCACTCCCTTATAGGCTGTGCAACTATCAGTCTAAAGTCTGGAAGTTCCCACTAACTTAGTTCAGTTGTCTCTGTAGATTTCTCCACCTTGCTCAAATAATCTCTTCTCCCTCTCTTTGACTTGAATTCTGGAGCTTGGCATGGTACTCTACTGTAGATCTCTGCATCTGCTTCAATCATTTACAGGATGAAGACTCTATGATGACAGGGCATTTACTAATCTAATTACTGAAGCAGGCCATCTCAGGCACCCTCCACTATTGCTAGTAGTCTGAGCTGAGGTCATTCGTGTATATTTTTACAATCTTTCTTAATACCAGGTTTCTCCATAACTCCATGATGTCCCCTTCTATCATGATATCCCGTTCTTTGCTCTCCTACACTGTCTTTCCCCAAGCTTACCCATTTTATCCCTTTATGTTCTCACCCTCCATCCACTTCACTCTATTCCTCTTCACCCATGGTTTACTCATGAGATCTCACCTATTATTCCTTCTCAGGGAGAGTCATGCATTCTATCTTCTTAGTGTCTTTCTCATTAGCTAGCTTCTATGGAGCGGTGGGTTTTAGTTTGGTTATCTTTTGTTTAACATCTGATATCTACTTATAAGTGAGTATAAACTATGCTTTTCTTTCTGAGTCTGAGTTACTTAACTCAGGATATTTTCTAGTTCTATCCACTTACCTGAAAACTTCATGATGTCATAGTTTTTCCTCTCACTTTCTTATTTAAAAATTTTAAGCATACCCACCACAATTGTTTTTTCCTCCTTTCTCATTTTTCTCCAGCTAATCTACGTTCTATCCCCCATCCATTATGTAGGGAGGGGAAGAACTCTCAGGGTGAGTCAAATGCACTAGCATATCTACTTGAGACAGCACCAAGCCCCTCCCCCAGGATAAAGGAGCAACAATGTATTCCTCTATAGGAAATTGCTCCAAGAAGCCAGTTCATGCACCAGGAATATATTCTGGTCCCACTGCCAGAGGCCCCACAAATTGCCTATGCTATTTGACTGTCATCTACTTTGAAAGAGCTTACTTCAATCCCATGTAGGTTCCCCAGCTGTCATTTCAGTGTTAGTGAGCTCCCAGTAGCTTAGGTATTCTGTGTTCCTGGGTTTTCTTATAATGATCTTGACACCTTTTGCTATTTAATCTCTCCTCTCTCTCTCTCTCTCTCTCTCTCTCTCTCTCTCTCTCTCTCTCTCTCTCTCTCTCTCTCTCTCTCTCTCTCTCTCTCTCTCTCTCTTCAGCTGATCTTGGAGCTTGCCCCAGTGCTAAGCTATGGATCTTTGCAATTACTTCCAAATTTGTGGGATGAAGATTCTATAATGACAAATCCAGTTTAGGCACATACTCCACTATTGCTTTGAATCTTGGCCAGGGTAATCTTTGTGAGTTTTGAGGTATTTTCCTAGCATCAGATTTCTCTCTAACCTCACAATGGCTCCCTTTATCAAGATTTGATATTATCCTTATGTGACCCCAAAAAATTCTACCAGGGAAATTCTACAGCTGATAAATACTTTCAGCAATGCAGTAGGATATAAGATTAACTCAAAAAAAAAAAATCAATGAGTTTCCTCTATGCAAATGACATAAGATTTGAAATACAAATTAGGGAAACATCACCCTTTACAATGTTTGCAAATAACATCAAATATCTTGGGGTAACTCTAATCAAAAGAAGTGAAAGACGTGTATAACCTGTATGACAAGAACTTTATGTTGTTGAAGAAAGAAATTAAAGAAGATATCAGAAAATGAATAGTTTTCCCATGCTCTTGTATAGGAAGAATCAACATAGTAAAAATGACAATGCTACCAAAAGCAATCTACACATTCAATGCAATCCCCATCAGAATCCCGATATAATTCTTCACAGATATTGAAAAAACAATACTCAATTTTATATGAAAAGCAAATAAAATGCCCATGGATCTCCAAAACAATCTGTTCAATAAAAGAACTTTAGGAGGCATTACTAAAATGTTACAGTAATAAAAACGGCTTGGCACTGACATAAAAACAGACTATCAAATCAATAGAATAGAATTGAAGACTCTGAAAAAAATCCACACACCTATAAACACCTTAAATTTTTCAAAGAAGCCAAAAATATACAATGAAAAAAAAATGGTGCTGGAAATAACTGGATAGTAGTATGAAGACGAATGAAAATAGATCTGTATCTATCACTCTGTACAAAATTCAAGTCCACATGGATCAAACACCTCAACATGAACCCAGAAACACTAAAGCTAATAGAAAAGAAAGTAGAAAATACCCTCGAATGCATTGACACAGGAGAACCACTT
Organism: Sigmodon hispidus; assembly: GCA_004025045.1. Lineage (NCBI taxonomy): Eukaryota > Metazoa > Chordata > Mammalia > Rodentia > Cricetidae > Sigmodon > Sigmodon hispidus. The sequence goes on from PVIH01017632.1 coordinate 35,525, forward strand.
CAGTAGCACAGACACTGAGGTAACAATGAATAAATTGGACCACCTGAAACTGAAAAGCTTCTGTAAGGCAAAGAACATGGTCAATAAGGCAAAAGTACAGCCTATAAAATGGGAAAAGATCTGTTGCCCAAGATAGCAAGATGTAAAGAAACACAGGATAAGCCATGAGCCATGTAACTATACACAGATTAGTGAAAATGGGTTAAGATAAAAGAGCTAGCAAGTAATGAGCCTGAGCCATAAGCAAAGCCTGTAATTAATATTAGCTTTTCTGTAATTATTTGGGGCTGAGTGGCTGCAAATCTAAAGGTCTAGACTCAGGGCCAGACAGATCAGAAACTGCTTTTAGGGTTTTTGTCTTGCTCTTGGTCCCATTTATTTATTTATTTTTTTGTTTGTGTGTTTGCTTTGCTGCTTTTTATTGTCTCTCTTAAATATTTTTTTTTTTTTTTGGCCAGTTTTCTCTTATTTAGTTTAGGATTAAGTGTGGAAGCTATTTTATTTGGTAGTCAGTTTTGAATTTATAGAAACATAGAAAGTTCTCTATCTCTTATGGAATTAATGGCATAGGTCATTATTCTCAGTTTATTTTGTGTTGGGATTGAAGGTGTGTACCATTGAAGTTTAGTTGTTTGGCCATGCATTTAAAGATTAAGAACTTTTTGAGCTGTGTCTCTGTGGTTTGTGACTGTGTATTGATCTCTTGATACTTTAGGTTTTATCAAATATGTAATGTATCATTAAAAAGTCTACTTAATTATAATGAATGATTTTTCTCGTATGTTCTTAGATGTGTTTTGCCAGTATTTTGCTGAGTATTTTTGCATCAATTCTTATGAGATAGATTATTCTGAAATCTCTTTTTTGTTGTTATTACATCCTGTATGATTTGAGTATTAGGGCAACTATAACCTTATAAAAACAGTTTGGCAATGTTTATTCTCTTTCTATTGTCTGCAACAATTTGAAATGTATTGGTATTAACTCTTAAATTCTGGAATAATTCTGCACTGAAACAATCTGGTCCTTGTCTTTTTTTGGCTGAGAAACTTTTAATGACTACTTCTCTGTCCTTACAGGCTATATACCTCTATTTAAATTTTTTAATTGGCTTTGATTTAACTGTGGTATGTGGTACCTATCCAGGAAAAAAAGGTTCATTTCTTTTAGATTTTTCAATTTTGTAAAGTAGAGGTTTTTGAAAGATGACCTAATGATTCTTTGGATTTCTTCTTGTATGTTATTTTGTCTCCCTTTTTATTTCTGATTTGGTTAATTTAGAAGTTCTCTCTCTGCCTTTCGTTTCAATTGAATATCAGTTTGTCGATCTTGTTTATTTTCTCACAGAACCAACTCTTGGTTTTATTGATTCTTTGTATTGTTCTCTTTGTTTCTATTTTATTGATTTCAGCTCTCAGTTTGATTATTTCCTGCCATTTATTCTTCTTGGGTTACTTTGCTTCTTTTTGTTCTAGAGCCTTTGAAAGTGAGCTGTTATGTTGCTAGTGTGAGATTTCTCAAGCTTCTTTATGTAGGCATTTCGTGCTATGAATCTTCCGCTTACTACTATTTTCATAGTGTCCCACAAGTTTGGGTATATGTTACAACTTCATTTTCATAATATTCCAGAAAGTATTTTTATTTTAATTTCATCCTTGACTCAGTGGTGATTCAGTTGAGGGTCATTCAATTTCCAAGCTATTCTAGGTTTTCTGCAATTTTGTGTTGCTGTTGAACTTTAAATTTATGCTATGGTGATCTGATAATATACACATGATTATTCATTTATTGTATATGTTGAGATTCGCTGCTTTGTGACCAATTATATGAACAATGTTAGAGATGATTAAATGGAGTGTTAAGAATAGGGTATATTCTTTTGTGCTTGGGTAGAATGTTCTTTGGTAATCTATGAAGTCTATTTGAGTCAGAACACCTGTTAGATCTTCCATTTCTCTGTTAAATTTCTGTCTGGAAGACCTGTCCATTCATGAGAGAGGAGTATTGATTTCAGCACTAGTGGATAGGGTTTCATATGAGATTTAAGCTTCAGTATGTTTTATGTACACATGGGATCCTGGTGTTCACAGCATAAATTTTCATAATTGAGACTTCATCTTGATGAATTTTTATGTGATAAATATGTAATGTTCTTGAACACTTTTCACTGATTTTAGTTTGAAGTCTATTATATTAGATATTAGGATGGCTATACTAGCTTGCTTCTTTTTCTTAACTTCTTTTAATTTATATACTGGGCCCTCAGTTTTGGCATGGAACACAGTCCACTCAGGCCACAACTGGTGTAATAGCAGCAGGAGAACAGTGGAATCCCTGGGCACATGCCTCAGAGGTGAGAGGTCAAACAGTGACTTCTTCCACTTGAAACCAGCTTGCCTAAGTCCATTTGATTGGAAAGTCTTCCCAACACTTTACTCTGAGGTAACATTTGTCATTAAAGTTGAAATGCTATATACAGCAGAAAGGTGGATCCTGTTTCTGTATCCATTCTTTTGTTCTCTTTTTGTAGGTAAAATGAGTCTTTTGATATTAAGAGGTAATAATGACCAATGATAGTTAATTCCTATTATTTTTTGGTGGTAGTGTGTGTATTTCTCTTTTTAGGGTTTTGCTGCTGTATTGCTTTCTGTTTTTGTGGGTGCATGTAACTTCCTTAAGTTCAAGTTATTTTTCTAGTACTTTCTATAGTGATGTATTTGTGAATAGATATTGTTCATAACTGGTTTTTGTCATGGAATTCCTCGTTTACACTGGATATGGTGATTGAGAGTTCTGAGTGTATTAGCTTGGGCTGGCATGAGTGATCTCTTTTGTGCCTGCTTATCATGTGTCTAGAACCTTCTGGCTTTCATAGTCTCCATTGAAAAGTAGGCTAATATTGTAATGGGTCTATCCTTATAAGTTACTTGGCCTTTTTCTTTGTAGTTTTTAATATTCTTTCTATTTAATGACCAATTTATTATGTAGCGAGCAGACATCTTTTGAGGGTCTTGTGTATTTGTTATTCTGTAAGCTTCTTGTGTCTTTGTAGTCACTTCCTTCTTTAGTTTGGGAATGTTTTATTCTATGATATTGCTGAATATATCTCCTGTGCCTTTGATCTGGTATTTTGGTTTCTTTTTCTATATTTCTGGACATTTTGTGTTATAACTTTTTTGATTTTATTTATTTTTTTTGATTGATGAGTTTTTCTACTCTATCTTCATTTCCATACCAGAGGTTCTTTCTTCCAGCTCTTGCATTTGTTGATTATGTTTGTACCTATAGTTTTAGTTTTTTTTTTTTTTTTTACTCAGACTTTCCATTTCTGTTTCCAGCATTCCATCTGTGTCTTCTTTATTGCTTTTGTTTAAACTGCCTCATTTTGAACTTTTTTTTAACCTATCAGCAGATGTAGTGGTAGGCACCAGGCATCATTATCCCACAGGTGGCTGCTGCATGGCTTACGAAAGAGAGGAGCATGCAGCTCTATGACAGCATAAGGATAGCTCTGTCTAGGATATAGAATGCAGAAAGTTCCTCAGTTCCCAGGGACAGTAGATAGCACTTGTAGCATGGCTCTCTTAGTTCTGCTGAACTTTTCTATAGGAGGCAGCTTTGGTGCTCGCTAACTCTCTTTGTTTATCACCCAAACCCATGTGGGTAATTCTCAGTGATGAGCTGCCAACAAAGCATGCCTATGTTGTGTTAGCTCCTCTTGACATCTAGGCTGGTTCCCACTGCTAGGAACTTCTGCTGCCATGAGATCTGTGGACATAGCTCGACTTTAAGTTGGAACAGAATGCAAGACAAAATGTCTGACAAAAGGGATAGTGAAGCCTTGAGCCTGGTGCTCAGTCATGGTTTGGCTGGCTAAGTAACAAATTACTGAAGACCAGGAAAGCCCCAGCATCTGTCCCTAAAAGATACAAAAAACAAGAACAAACACTCCCTGTGTCCACTGTGGCTTGCATTGTCTTCAGAGGGTGGCAGGAAGTTACTGTACATATCCTAGCTTAGGACAAATTTATTTTGCTGACAGATTGTTATATCCCACTGCAAAGCTCTCTTCAAGGCAGCATGCCCTGGAAGGAGATGATGCTGAGGCCTAGACAGCAGAGTGGGGTGGAGGTCTAAAAGTCCAGACACACTTTTCCGCAGCTGTCTAAGGTGGCAGTAGCATGGCACAGGTCTGCAGGCCACCTATTTGCTTTGGTTTTTCTTTAACAGATTTATTTATTTGTTCTCTCTCTCTTTCTCTCTTTCTCTCTCTCTCTCTCTCAATCTCTCTGCTTTTATTTTCTTCCATTCCTTAACAGAACTTTTCATTTCGTATTTAAAGGCCTCCATCATCTTTATAAAGTTATTTTATGGTTTTTGTTGTTGTTGTTGTTGTTGTTTTCTACATTGTGATTTTCAGGTCTTGTCACTCTAGAACTGCTAGGTACTGGTACAGTCTTATTGCTCTTTATGTTGTTGTATGTATTCTTGTACTAATGTCTACCTATCTCTTCTTCCAATGATACAACCACTGTTAGGGTCTCAAGGAGCTGTTTTCTGTCCAGTCTGCTCTGGATGTGAATTAGGAATCAGCACTTGGTTCAATAGGTACTCTTGGTCCAATCAGAATTGGAGGAGTCTGTAACTGAGGGATCCTCTCTTCATCTGATATAAGCTCTTTGTCCAATTGTAGCTGGTGGATTCTGTGTCTCAGGGAGCTGCTGAGGTAGCAGAGTGATAAACTGATTTAAGGGAGGACTTAGTGCTTGTGGATTGTAGGGTCTGATAAATGGTATTGGTGGGGAGACATGCTTACAAGAGTCTTCCTGCTGGCTTCAAACTAGGGGTAGGAGAGGGAAGTACATGGGTTGTGTCCCAGGATCTAAGTCCTAGAGACTGTCTTGTCACCATAATTTTTTAGCAAAGATATCATTTCTGCTGATGAAATGATCTTCTCATTTTTCATTTCTCTTGATCATTGTCTGCTATAGTGAGTGGTTTATTCTGATTCTTTGCGTCATTGCTTGACTATGTTTGGGCTATTCTTCTTTCATTTATATAATATGTTCTCCTTTTTCTAAGGTTAAGTGGGGACTTTTCTAAGGTTGGATGGGGTCTCATGGAAGACAGAAGGCTTTAGAAATAGATCTAAGCATTAATGGGTCAGTGGGACCATAGGACTGTATGCTCCCTGCCCAGGGAGGGGATGGGGAGTTGCAGAGGAAAAAAAAAAAAAAAAAAAAAAAAAAAAGTGACCAGATGTGTTGGGAGGGGGAAGAGACCTTGAATAAGGATATACAGAGATGGAAAAAAAAAATTCAGAGGGAAAGATGAACACAAAGAAAATATAGGTGTAGCAATCTTATTTGTATGTCTACCCTTGATAAGCCATGCTTATCATTCTTATCCTCTATATAGTTATTGTTAACTCTTCCACATTTTAAATTCTTTTTACTGTGTGTTTTTTTTTAATAAATACAAAATAAAGGAAAAAAAAAAGTCAAAAAAAAAAAGTCAAAAAAAAAAAAAGAAAAAAAAAAAAAAGAAATAGGTGCTATATAATATTCCAGCTCTGTCAACAGAAAAGAGATTTTAATATCCAAAAGAAACTCTAGTTTCTGAGGTCTGAACTGATGCTAATTAA